>VWZX01001527.1:322093-504451 GCA_013399015.1 Galbula dea | reverse complement strand
GTCTAAGTCTCCCCGAATGGCAGCACAACCCTCTGGTGTGTCAGCCACTCCACCCAGTCTAGTGTCATCAGCAAACTTGCTGAGAGCACACTCTGTTCCCTCAGCCAGGTCATTAATGAACAGATTGAAAAGTACAGGTGCCAGTACTGACCCCTGAGGGACTCCACTAGACACAGGCCTCCAACTAGACTCCATCCCATTGACCACAACTCTCTGACTTCTGTCCTTCAACCAGTTCACAATCCACCTCACTACCCAATCAGCCAGACCACACTTCCTCAGTTTAGCTGCAAGGATGCTGTGGGAGACAGTGTCAAATACTGTACTGAAATCAAGATAAACCACATCCACTGCCCTACCCTCATCTATCCACCTGGTTATGTCCTCATCAAAGGCTATCAGGTTGGTCAAACATGACTTCCCCTTGGTAAACCCATGCTGACTGCTCTCAGTGACCCCCTTATCTTTGATTTGCCTGGAGACAGAGTTGAGGGTGAATTATTCCAGGAATCAAGTGCTGCCCTGTCCTTGCTCTGGGGGTGATGTCTTTGTTCACATGGGGTCTGTTCTTCCTCAGACTGCTGGTGTCAGGCAGCTCCAAGGTCCTGGAGGTTAACTTCATAATAAAGTGGTTTTGAATCAGTACAAAGCAAACACCACACTTGCTTGATGTTAACTGGTGGTTGTGTCTGCTCTGAAAAGAGAAGATTGCATGGTGAATGGTTTGGCTGAGTGAGGAATGCCATCTGTCAGCAAAGAGACCCAGTGATTGCAGCTGGTGCTGCTGGGCAGGGCAGATGCAGGTGGGCATCACTGATGCCCCTGGAAGCATGATGGCTCCTTGGAGATATCACACCACAGGATACCTCTCCCTTCCTGGGGTCCACACTGAGTGATGCTGAGGTCTTCTGGTGACATGTGCTGTTTAAGGTCTGTCCCCATGGTCCCAAGCTGTGCTTTGGAGCTGGACACATCCACAGGAGATCCCTAGGGATCCTTCCACTCACATACAGGCAGACAACAGGGCTTGGGCAGTGGCTGATGTCCTCCCCAGCTCCCAGGTGAAAGACAGGCACTAGTATGTGCTGGTGGCTGTACTGGCTCAAGCCCAGCCCTGCAGCTGAGCCTGCCTTGCCAATGAAGACCAGAGAAGAGTTTTGTTCAGCACAGGCCACCCTGGATATATGCTCTCAGCAAAATGTGGTGCCATGCAGAGGGATCTGGGGCAGCTCAGACACCAGAATAGTCCATCTAGGGCAACTGGGACATCCACTTGCATCCAGCACTGTGCTGGTGAGGGTACTTCTGCTCCCAGCAGCCTCTCTACCTGTTTCAGACACATCTTCATGACCCTGTATCATGACCAACACCAGGGTGGTGAGAACATCTGCCTCTTTGGAGTGCAAGAGATGAAAAAGTGCTTTCTGAAGTGGCTTCTGCTGCATTCATGGACATTGTGGCAGCTCCAATATGGGTCTGTGCTAGTGCTCAGCACCATGGTGGGGTCCTGGCCCTCTGCAGCTATACAGACCTTTTCCTACGACATCAGAAAGCCAAGTGTTTGGAACCCCAAGGGAGTTGTTGTCTATTACAGGAGCACAGGCTGCCAGCAGAGAAGGCTCAGGAAAAGCCTCCTTTGGATGCATTTAACAGCTTTGTGGTGGATTTGCATGGCTGATGAAAACAGGAAGGGGCTAAAATCACTCCTGGGCCTTTGTCCATCTCCAGAAATGCTCATGAAACAAGCCTCAGGCAGCTCCTGAAATAGAAGAGCTCATTTTTAATGGTTATTTCTTCTGCTCAGCATTTCATGGGAATAGCTGGTGTCTCAGTATTTTCCTGTTCTGTTTATGGACTCTGGAAAGCAGGAAATATGGGCATGTATCAAATAGCTAAAAAGGGAAAATGATTCAAAAAGAAGCTTTTAGAGAATCTCAAGCTCAGGACTTTTCCACTGAGATTGTACTGGAAGAACTAACAACCCAAGCAGACTTTTCTCTCTCCCCTGTCTGCTAGCCTGCTGAAGCACCTTGCAGACTGTCAATGCATCATGATTTGCTCTTCCAGGAGGCTCCTGACAGCCAAACCCTCTGCTATATTTTGCTCAATCTCAGCTTGCCAACACAACACAGGTGCCCAAGGCTCAGCTAGTCAGAGAACTGCTCCAGGAACCCCCCTGAGTCCCTGCCATCCACCATCCTACCAGACCACAGAACTGCCAAACCTCAGGAAATATTGGCCTCATTTACCTGACCCCCAAAAGTTTAGACATTTGGTTTTTGCATCAGTTTCCTGCAGGAGGCTGTATTAGTGCTTCAGCTTCTCCAGTGGTGACAGGGGGACATCAGCTGGGTGGCACAGACTGCCTGATGGGAGCTGGCTGGTTAAAGTCACCTCCCACCTGTGACATTCCAAGCTGGGCACAGTTAGAGAAAACAAGCACTCTGATAACCCACCCAGAGTAAATACCTCTCTTCCTTTGAATAACAGCATTTCTAACTGCCCTGGGGGTTTCTTTCATCCCCCCTGCAGGGATGCCTTTGAAGCAGGTAGCCAGCATCACATCTGAGGCATGCAAAAGCAAAATACAGTTTATAAGCTGCCTGACTCCCCCCACTCTGTAAACTGCCTGTGCCTTGCTGAACAGCCTTGGCCTGGGCTGCAGGGTTTGAGTGCAGGCAACCAGGCCAAGAGGGATGTTTGGAAGAACAATTTCAACAAAACATGGACATTCCTTTGGCAAGCCTGTCAAAGTTATCAGCTCTCATATGCTTGGTGCAGACTTTAGTTCTCTGGAGCTTTGCTGTGCATCCACCATGGCCCCCTGACACTGGGAGAAACAAGAGCAGGCTCCAATGGCCAATAACCATGAGTTCTATCTGGGAGTAAGAGGAAATGCCAAAATTAAATCATTTTATGGGATATTTTATACATTGATCATTTGAACAACATCAAACTCCAGCTTGGGAGGTGCAGAACTGATGTTAAGGAAAACATGGGGTGGTTTCAGAGCAGGTCAGCACAGAAGAAATCTCCATCCTTGGAGGGTTGCAAGGTTTAGCTGAATCAAGTCCTAACTGACTTTGCATTGGCCAGGTCTTCTCAGGAGATGCCTTGGGAGCTCATGCTTAAACCTGGCAGAAACATTTTCTGTGGTTTGTATTCAGAAGTGCAGAAGTTCTGGCAGTCCTTGGAGGTGGAGAGCAGAGCCCAGATCAGATTCACTGGAGCTTTATTCCTCCCCTTTGTCAGCCACATCTCACTTTTCTTCTTTCAACTGGAGAGCTGGAAACTGTACAACATAATCAGTGCTCTTTAGCCTGTCATCAGCAAACAAGCACTCTGAAATCCTCAGGAAGTGTCTTTTGAAAGGCAGGATTGTGCACTGACCTCCCCAGCTCCTGCATCTGCCCTAATTCATTGCACTTTCTGGAGAACTGTCAGGAAATCAATAACCATTTGCATGGAGAAACTCTGTCTCACAGCAGAGCACACAGTGCCTCTTGCCTCAGCTGGATTTATACCTGACCCTTACTTTATTTGTTGCACAGATCTTACAGGACTGCACCATCCTGGCACCTTTAGTAGGCACCTGCCTGGATGTGGCAGTTGCTAGTGCATGCTTTAGGGTCAAGCCAGCCTCTGGAAATAGTCATTTTTAGGTTGCTTCAGTCTCCAGAGTAGGGACCTAGAGAGTGCAACCCTGTGGTGCCTCTGATTTCTCCTCAAATTAGCAGTGCTCCACTCATTCAGCCACATGTGGGGAAAGAGTTTTTCCTTCCTTGATTCTGTTGATTAACCAGAAGCTCTGCTGCCTCTTGGGCTTCAGGCATTGGTCATTCTGCCTGATATTCAGATTGCATGCAAACATTTAGCCTTGTTGGTTTAATAGTGCTATTAAACTGCACAATGGGTTCTGTGCTCTGCTCTTCATTCTAATAAAGAAAAATGCTCTATTTTTAGCCTGTCAACTCCACCACTGGAACACTCTGTTCCAATTGCTCTGTGCTGGTGGCCAGTTTCTTACCATCTTATTAAGCAGATCCTATTTTCCCCAAGTTTATTCAATGTTCTACAAGGAAAATCAAAGGTCCTGCATGGATTGGGCTGTGTGTCTGCCTCTGGCAATCCCTGCCCCTTCCAGTGCCTCACTGACTGTTCAGAGCCAAGGGTGAAAGTGGCTGGGGTGGAGTGGGAGGAGGCAGCAGGTACAAAGACCATTTTCAAAGGGCTTGTCTCTAGGGGGAAGCACCCTCAGCCCCAGCATCTTCCTGAGACATTTCTGCTTCTTTGGTCTCTCCTAGAACAGGAATCCTGGCTTCCTAGCAAGGAGCTTCTCTCTTCCCCATCATCTGACAGCATCACACACATCTTATAGAGTCTACAGCCATAGAGTGTTACTTGGGCTATGCTGTGAGTACTTCAGAGGAGCTCCTGGACTATCTACACAGTCTCATCCACCCTGCTCCTGCCTAGATCACTGTGTTACCTTCTAAGAAACATTTCCTACAGAGCACAGAAATCCTCTTATGACACCCAACTGCACACAAACCAATAAATAAAAGGCTTATTTTGCAGGGTCTCTTCTCTTGTTCCTGCTTTGTTCAGGAAGAGAGGCAGTGACAGGATACACAACTTGGGGTAAAGTTGTTCTGTTTCTGAAGTAAATGCCTGGCCTCTGAGTCTCTCAGCCCATAGGTTATCTGTTGATAGTGTCCTGCACCATGCAGGTTCCACAGGCTGCCAGGGTGAAGCCTCTGTGGATTGATTTTAAGGCTGGAAGGTGTCTGGTGTTTTTTGAAAGAAAATCATGGAATCACAGAATTGCTAAGGTTGGAGAAGACCTCCAAGATCATCAAGTCCACCTGTCAACCCAACACATCCATGCCACTAAAACATGTCACCAAGTGCCACATCTACATGTGTTTTGAAGCCCTCTGGGGATGGGGACTCCACCACTGCCCTGGGCAGCCTGGGCCAATGCCTAACCACTCTTACAAGTAAGATTTTTTTCCTGATATCCAACCTGAACCTCCCCTGGCACAACTTGAGGCCATTTCCTCTTGGCCTATCACTAGTAACAAAGGAGAAGAGACCAAGCCCCACCTGGCTCCAACCTCCTCTCAGGGAGTTGCAGAGAGTGAGAAGGTCTCCCCTGAGCCTCCTCTTCTCCAGGCTAACCAACCCCAGTTCCCTCAGCTGCTCCTTACAACACTTGTGCTCTAGACCCTTCACCAGCTTCTTTGCCCTTCTCTGGCCACACTCCAGCACCTCAAAGTTTTTGTTGCAGTGAGGAGCCCAAAACTGAGCCCAGGATTTGAGCTGTGGCCTCCCCAGTGCCCAGTGCAGGAGGCCAATCCCTGCCCTAATCCTGCTGCCACACTAGTGCTGCTCCAAGCCAGGATGCTGTTGTCCTTCTTGGCCACCTGGGCACACTGCTGCCTCATCTTCAGCCACTGTTGACCAACACCTCCAGGGCCTTTTCTGCAGAGCAGTTTTCCATCATTGTCCACACTCCATTCTTTTCCCTGTTTCCAGGTTTGCACTCCCAAACCTTCCCTAGGCTGTGAGGAGGTTGCAAAGGTGTCCTCAGGGAGTTAAAGTTAGTGGTCTCAAACCATCAGTTTGAAACTACCAAAGTACCCTCTGCTTCCTGACATCATGGACATCCTTCTCACCTAAATTGGTGATTGGGTTCATGAATTTGTTACCACATCTAGTGGATTAATGAAACCTATCATCTCTGTTTGAATTCACCCCTTCCCTGTCCTGTGCCTGCTGGATTTATGGAACAGACAGTATTTTATCAGATGAATGACCAGATCTAACCATCTGGGAGGAATGAGGGAGTGACAAATAAAAGATTAGGCAGTGAGTGATATTGGGGAAGGCCAAGATTGAACTGAGCCATTCTCTATTTATTGCAGCCATAGTGTAACAAGTTAATAAGGGAGAAAGCAGAATGTGGGCAATAGCCATCACACCCTGGAGATGGATTCTCTTCTCTGCATTGCATATGGTTGTTAACACTAGAATGAGCTGTACTGGAAACCTCTGAAAAATGTCTTGTGGAATTCAGCTATCAGTAGTTAGTGATACTTTTGTCTTGCCTCTGTAGCTGCCAGGACTAATCTCTTCCTTGCCTTGAACAGTTCTCATCCCTTCCCTTACAGTTGAGGCTCACACCTCCAGGAGTCTCAGCCCAAACTGGAAGCTGGGTTTCCAGAAGCCCTCCCTGCTATTTAAGGGACAGTTATCTGGTGCAGAGCACCTGGACATCCCTCCTGCCATCTGGGCCCAGAATCTGAGAGTTCAGTCCCCAGCTGTCAAACAGGGATGAGGATTTCTGCAGAAGACATGGGAGGAGGAGAAGGCAGCACCATTTTGCTGCAGAGTACTGGAGAGTACAGGTGGTAGCATCTGAGCTCTTCAACATTTCTAAGCACTCCAGGCACTGATGAGACTTCATTATCTTCTAAATAATTGGAGTTAAAAAAAATGAAAACAACTAAACCTAATAAAAAATGTTAATAACAGGGTTTTACTTCCAGGCTGGAATTGACCTTTTCTTGAGCTCAGTTAATGACTCATGAATATTGAAATCACAGGTAAGTCCTGTCCCTTGAAGAGGATGTTGTTGGAGCTGCCTTCTGGGTGTGACACCAGGCAGGAGAGAGCAGAGACACCTGCTGAACCCCTCATTAGAAGATCTGCCACTGGCACAAGGCTGTCTGAAACATCCCTGACCCCTTAGGAAACACATTCTGGGTTCATGAAACAGGCTGAAGCTTTGCTCTATTTGCAGGTGGTCATTTGCATCAGAAACATCCATGATGAGTTTCATCCCTTCCTCATCTCTCCCCTCCTGAGCACCCCTCTCTTCCCTGGCTAATAGCAGCAGTGACAACCCCAAGCACTTGAAAATCATGGCTCAGCTCTAAAAAGCATGAGGAAAGTGGTCTGGAAATGATGGTACTTCTAAAAATAGGACAAATGGGGAGCTGGGGAATGGGCAGGCTGAGGCCCAGCAGGGTTAAGGTGACTAATGTGCACTTGTCTGCATGAGGAGGCACAGACCTCTGCTTGGAATCACTCTAACCTTGTTGGCTAGCAGCTTGCTTCTCTGAGACATTCATGCATCCTGACAGGGGTTGTGCAGGACCATGACACTTCTGATCACAGACCTAGCACCTGTGGAAGGCATGGACCAGCTTCTCACCTGCTCATGGCTCACCAGCAATGGGGATTCTACTTCTCCAAAGCTGCCTGACCATCAACAGTGTTGCAGTGGCTGGAACATCCTGAATGAAGCAGCAGAGGTGGCTTATATGGCCAAAATGGGTGTCCAGAGAGATCTACTCTGCTCCCTGCTCCAATCCTGTTCCTCTGTGGGGCACCAAGGTCTCTGTGAGATAGAATCATAGAATTGTCAGAGTGGGAAGGGACCTTAAAGATCATCTAGTTCCAACCCCCCTGCCTGCCAGGGACACCATCCACTAGATCAGGTTGCCCAAAGCCCCATCCAGCCTGGTCTTAAAAGCTTCCAGGGATGAGGCTTCCACAACCTCTCTGGGCAACCTGTTCCACTGTCTAATCACCCTCATGGTGAAGAACTTCCTCCTAATATCCAACCTAAATCTGCCCTCCTCTAGCTTACACCCATTTCCCCTGGTTCTATCACTGTCTGACCTCCTAAAAGTCCCTCCCCAGCTTTCCTGTAGCCCCCTTCAGATACTGGAAGACCACAATGATCATGTGAACCAGTCACAGACACCTCCTTCTCTTTGGCCCTCTGAGAAAAGCAGCATGCATCTTGTGGCTCTCCCCCTTGTAAAGCTCTTGGCATGCAGCTCATGAAGCTAGAAAGAGGGTTGGTCTTGCAGGACTCTTGTTCCTAGCATCCTGCATGCAGCTCCAAGCCACAGGGAGCTGTGAGAGACACTTTGGCTTTCAGAAGAATCAGCACATGGCCACTCAGCACTGTCCCTCTGATGCCTTGCTGCCTGGTGGATTCATCAGTTCTGATAAGCAATTGGTTGCCCTCGACCATGCCTCAGGGGTGTGCACCAGAGTCCTGAGTTACTCCAGCTGTCAAGCAAGCCACAGAAGGACTGAAGGTGATGTCCTTGGTCACTAGCAAACCAAGTCAGACAAGGATCAGTGATCTGCATGCCCAGTTTGTGTGTTGATCCCAGCTTACTGCTCTACCTGCCTGCATTGCTGGACCACTTCAGAAGGTCCAGGCTGTGCCACAGTGCCAGCTTCTGTTTAAGTAGTCTTGCCAGGCTACCCCACATCAATGAGGACATCAGGTTTTGCAATTCCTGTGTCTCTCCAGAAGGGCAACAGGTCACAGGAACAGTCCCTTCACTCTCCCTAGACTGACTGGATGGTAGAAGAGCTGCTGTCACATCCCTGCTTTCCACATTTCCAGGGCAGTAGAGTAGATGAGATAGGCATGAAGGCCCCAGCTGGTGTTATCTAGCCTGTGTTTCAAAGCCATGTCTACCTGAGTACCAGCCCACCAGGTGAGTGGGAAACCTCCTGGCCTCAGTGACCCTCTTCCAAACAGGGCAGTGCTGTGCCAACACCTTGAACCTTCCCTGCCTCCACTCAGAAGAGCAACTGCTTCACCTGAGACACCCCCTCTGACACCAGCAGCATTAACCAGTCACCTGCTGATCACTTCAGCCAGGCAGAGTGAGGGAAGGGCTGTGGTGGAAAGGGCACAAGTCACACATTGCTTCAGGGTAGGATGTCAGCTGGCAAAGAGAAAGGGAAAGAACAAAAAAACAAGACAGCAAGGATGGAAGAGGAGCAAGGACAGGAGCAGCCCTGGCCTGCAGTCTTCTCTCTGAGCAGATGGATCAGAGGGGAGGATTCTTTTTTCCTTCCTTGCACAAAGTTTTGACTTTCTACTGAAAGCAGAAAAATCTCTAAAAGGGAACTTAGTGGCAACAGAAATCCCTTGAAAAAGAAGAGTCTGGGAGAGGAAGAAAATAGCTGAGGAATGGTAGATTCTGTGGGAAAGAAAAACACCACCAAGGAAAACACATTTCTAAAAGACTAGTGGAGGGGTCTGCTGGGGTCTGTGCTCCCCTGGAGATGGGTAGGGGAGAGAGAGGCTTTTCCAGACCCCAGGCTGAGCAGCTTCCAAACATCAGCTTAGCATGCAGTTGGCTGCTGGCCACCCAAGGGCCAGCTCCTACTAGTATGCATGGGCAGGAGCACCCCTGAGCTGGTCCAAGGATTCAGGGGATGGTTGGATGAATGGACTCAGCAACCTGCAGCAAAGCTTTAGGCAAGAGAAAAGAGAAGAGCAAATTCAGAGCAGGGCTAACCTTCCAGCCACAGAACCAGCCCAGGGTGGAAAAAGGAGCTGAGCAAAAAGGCCTCTGAGTTCAGCAGACAAACTAAAGGCTGGAATCAGATCTTGGGCTACCCTAGTACATCAAAATCCCCTCATCCCCCCTCAGAACAAACCTAGAAAAGCCTGGTACATTTACCATGTCTCAGGGAGCAGGTGCTTCATGAGCTGCTCAGTGAAAGGACACCTCTGTCAGGGGGTGCTGCCTCTGCTTGCTGGCAGCCACCACAGGAGCACAGGGCAGCAGGTACATTGCTGATGGGCTAGGAAAGGGTAAAGTCTGACTGGATGACTCAGGGGAGACCTTCTGTCTCTCAGCCACTCCCTCACAGGAGATGGTAGCAAAGTGGAGGTTGGTCTCTTCTCCCAGGTCACTAGTGATAGGACAAAAGGCAATGGCCTCTAGTTGTACCAGGGGATATTCAGGATGGATATTAGGAACAATTTCTTCCCTGCAGGAGTGGAAAAGCCCTGACCCAGGCTGCCCAGGGCAGTGGTGGTGTCCCCATCCCTGGAGGGGTTCAAATCAGGTGTAGATGTAGTGCTTTGCAAGAGGATTTAGTGGCAGGGGGCTGACAGGCTGATGATTGGACTTCATCTTTGAAGTCTTTTCCAACCTTCAAGAGTCCATGATTCTATGAGCACATTGCTGCCAGAGAAGAGTAAATGCCACCTCCTAGCTGGGAGGAGTCTGACAAAAGTTGGATCTGAGCATGGATGAAGACCCAGGGCTGGGCAGTGCCAGGCTCCATCCAGATCTCAGGGGCTGGAGATGCTTCCTGTGCTGCAGCAGGCAATGCAGGAGCCTAACTGATGATGAAGGCAGGGGAGATGCCATGTTATTCTGGCCATGGCAGTGGGGACCATTTCCCAAACTGCTAGAGCTGTAGCACAGAGAAAGAACATGGCACAAACTGGCCACAAATTCCCTCTGTGCTGCAGAAGCTAAAGCAGTGGCTGAGAACAAACCTTTGATGCACACAGGGGCAAGACTAAATGCAGAGGTCACACGTGAATGCCTGCAGTGCTACTGTCACTTTCCTATCAGCTGGAAGTGCACTGAGGCCAATACAGACACAAGCAGGCTCTCTAAAAGATCTCAAACAGCTGTCAGAGATGAAGGAACACAGCATCCTGACAGGCTGGCTACAATAATTTTGCAAGCTCAATCAACTCTTGGCTGAACAGAACACCTGGATGACTAGTTGTGAAGGTTTTTCCAGGACAAGTAGAAAAGCATGAAAGGCAGTGCTGGTACAGCCTCAGCACCCTGCAGCTCCCAAGCAAGTTCCCATCCATAGCATCTATGGTGATTAGGGGACTGGAGCTGGCAGGAGGAAAGGCTGAGAGCCCTGGGGCTGCTTAGCCTGGAGAAGAGCAGCCCCAGAGGGGAGCTGCTCAATGCTGAGCAAGAGCTAAAGGCTGGGGGCAAGAGGCTGGGGCCAGACTCTGCTCAGTGGTGCCCAGGGACAGGCCAAGGGGCACTGGGCACAAACTGGAACCCAAGAGGAGAAACTTGTTTGCTGTGAGGGTGTCCAAGCCCTGGCCCAGGCTGCCCAGAGAGGTTGTGGAGTCTCCTTCTGTGGAGAGATTCCAACCCCACCTGGGGGTGATCCTGGGCAGCCTGCTCTGGCTGACCCTGCTGGAGCAGAGGGGTTGGACTAGATGACCCCAGAGGTCCCTTCCAACCCTCATCATGCTGGAATTCTGGGATTCTTGCTTCCTATGGCTGTTGTACATGCCTAGTAGTCAGGCTGTGCTAATGCAGGTGTTCTTCAGTAACTTCAGTGCCTACTTCAGTGAAAGCAGATGAGGTTAATGCTTTTGGGGTGCCCTGGAGCCTAGCTGTGCACCTGACAGAAGAGCAACTGGACATCTGGAGAGTTGCTGTCACACTCTACCTGTGACTGTACCCAGAGCATCTCCTGCTCCTTTTTGGAAGGTGAGTTAGATCCTCTGACAATCCAAAGGCTTAATGACAGCACTTTCAGAAACTTGGAGACAGGTCAGCACTGATCTGAAGAGTCTGTGGGTAACAAGACCTGAAATAGCAAACAAACAAGAAACCCAAAGGAAAACAAGTGAATTAAGCCAAGCAGTGGCTGTGCTGCTTCAAAGGAGCACAGGCTGGGGGGAGCTGTGCAATGTTATAATTAGGTCTTATCATAATGCATCTAAAGAAGGAAGATGAAATGTGGTCAGAAAGAAGCATTTAAGTCTGGCACAGGATATCATCTTTGAGTCTGGTTTTCCATTTCCAGTACAATTGGCCTCACATGGGCTCTTTGTAGGTGTTTTCATTTTTCCTAAGCCTTTAAGAGCTGTAAAGCAGACACTTTGTCTTGTGCCATCATCTTTGATCTTCCTAGGGCTCATTAAGGGAGCAGGGCTGCTTGGATTAATTACCTGGATATCTGCCATGGGAGCTCTGAAGACAATAACTAATAGCAATACCAGGGGTTTAAGCCCTCTGTGGGGCAGCTCTGGAGATGAACTAGTTGTAGGGCTCAGCCAGCTAATCCAGTCTCTCCTCCCTAATCTGCCTCTCTGCCATGCTGTGGCTCTGCCTTTTGTAGCTTCCAGAAAAGCTTAGGTTAAAACTGGCCCTAAACTGAGCTGACATGGGGCTAGGTAGATCAGTTTTCCTGAAGGTGTTGTTTTTAAGTCTCCCCAAGGATGGCTATTCAATATTGGGATGTGATTAGTCTCACAGGAAAATACTTCTGGTGTTTAACAACTTGTGCCTGTGGTTTAGGTGCTGCTGAAGAGCAACAAGTGGTACCTGCTGTATGAAAGCAGGTAGAAGTTCTGCCTGGGGTGTTGCACTGCTCTGTGGAAGGCTCTGGAGCAGCTTTAATGGTCACTATTGATCTCCCCCCCTGCTCACTGTAGTCACTGAGTATGTGTGCACAAAGAGCCACCAGCAGCAGCAGGGAGGCAGAACTCTGCTGCCTGGCAAGTAGCCACCAGCAGGCCAACTCCTGAGAGCCAGAGCTGGGCCAGCTTTGTGTGAAGAGAGGGTGGGCTCCAGCCTCTGGAGGTGCTCTCACCACCAGAGACATCAGGGGTGGCTGCTTCCAACCATACCTGCACTGCATTTATCCTCTGCAAGCACAGAGACAAAGCCTCCCCTAGCCTGGTTCCTCCTGCTCCTCCCTTTGTCATCTTCTGCCCCCCTGGAGCTGGCTCCTGTCCCTCTGCTCTGTGGTCAAGCATCTGCCCTAGCCTGGCCCTGGCAAGACAAAGCTCAGGTAGAATCACAGAATAATGGAATGGCTTCAGTTGGGAGGGACCAACAAGGATCAACAAGTTCAGCTCCTGCCTGTGCACAGGGCAACCCCAGAAGTCACACACAGAGTGTCTAAGAGCACTGTGCAGTCTGTCAGGCTTGGAGCCATAACTACTTCCCTGGAGAGCCTGTCCCAGTGCTCCACCACCTCCTCCTGATATCTAACCTAACCTCCCCTGGCACAGCTTTGTGCCATTCCCTCTGGTCCTGTCACTGGTCACCAGAGAGGAGAGATCAGCTCCTGCCCCTCTGCTTCCCCTGCTAAGGAAGCTGCAGACCACCAGAAGGTCTCTCCTCAGTCTTCTCTTCCCCAGGCTGAAGAAGCCAGGATTTTGGATGGGTTGGAGTGGCTGCAGGGTAAATCCCAGGTGGTGAGGGGGTGGTGGTACATCTGGTCCTGCTCAGTCTGCTGGGGGGAGCCTAAAAGCCTGTCCTGCTGCTACCCCCCCCAGCTTGTTCTCTCCATCCTTCCCCCAGCAGCAAACAAAGCTCAGCCAGGCACTTCTTCCCAACATGTTTTGCAGGGTGTTTGCTGCAGCCAACTAGCAACCTTTTCTGAGTCAGTCTAGTAGAATAACAAAGCAGGGCAACATCTCCTGAGCTGTTTGTTATTGATTGGCTCCTCACAAAGCTGAGGGGTGAGGTTGCCAACTGCCTGGCAGGAGCTGAGAGCTCAGGCTCACCACTGTTTATGCAGTGTAGCAGAGAGACCAGACCCTCTGTGCTGGGGGAGAAGTGTCCAGACCAAAGCTTGAAATGCAGATCCTCAAGAAGTATCAAGACACTGCTAAATGTCTCTTCTAATGAAACATCTGCCATGTACCTTCCTACAACTTTCCCTTCAAGTTATCTATGAGCCAAGGTTATGTTCCCTGAGATCCTGGGAGCAGAATATCCATCCTTCATTATTACTCTGCACAGATTGTCCTGATGCTTTGGTAAGTGAATTATGTAGGAGACATTACCCTGGGAAGAGCTGACCTTGTCCTTAACCTCAGCACATTCTTCAATTAGTGCCCCACAAGACAAATTAATTCTATTAATCCATGGAGGCTTGGAAGCAGCTGGACTGGGATTTCTGCATTTCTCACTAACCTCTCTCCTTCCTCCCCTTTCCTAATGAACCTTTGCTTAGAATCAACAGCTCAGGCTTTGGCACTATTTGAAAGCAAAAATAAGCAGACTTGTACTTCCAGCCTGGTTGCCACCTGGAGCCCTGCTGGGAAGGAGCAAGGATCCTGAGAAGCTGATATCTGTTTTCCTGGCCCCCACAGGCTCTGCAGCTTTTCCTCATGTGGTTGGTACTCCTGGAGCCAACCTGAGCTTTTGCATGAGCAAGAGTCATTCCCAGATCAGCCCAAATTTGCTTCCTCTGCAACAAGCTCTGTGGTTAGACATGAGTGCAAATGGGAAGGGTAGTTCTGGTTTTGGGGTGGAAAAGGCAAAGGTGTTCTGGGGCATTTCCCAGGGGGTCTCTGTCAGAGCATGTTCCTTGCAATGTGATCCCCTCTCCATGCAGCAGACCCTCCAAGAACACCTCTGTCTGTGTGGCTTCTCAGGAGCATCTGGAGATGCTAACATCTTTGGGAGCTTGTCCAAAAGACCTAGCATTAGGGTAGGAAGGTGTCCTGGAGCTTCCATTTCAATGCACTAGGGAAAGACCTCAGATGGTGGAAAAGGAACTGCCAACAGCAAGCAGCCTCATGAATGCCTCCCTGGACTTGCTACCTCCTGAGTCTCCAATGTTCCTGAAGACCAAGCTGGCATCTGGCTAGACCCCACCAGAGGTGCAGGCAGCTCTGGGAGTGCTGCTCCCCTCTGGCTTGCTGCTGGCACTGGCACACAGGCAGGCAGAGCAGTCAGCTGGGGAGCAGAAGTGAACAACTTTGGGTGCTTCAATCAGACTGAGTCTTGCAAAACACCAGAGGGAAGCTAAACCTCACCTGGGGCCCTTTGCCCACTGGTTTGTGTGACAAGCAAGTCCCTGCATGATGTTTTGGCTCTTAGATCACCCTTCAGACAGGTATCCTTCTGCACTGGTGAAGGGGAGGCTGCCTGAACACAGGGCTGGTGTCAGCTGAGATCTCCTGGGCTGGACTTTCCAAGCACAGAGGCAGTGTTCAAGCATAAGGACCTTGAGAAGACTTTAATGCTGCCTGACCATCACTGCCATTAAGGTGCTGAGCACTTGTCCATTGAATAACCTCAGTGTTTTGGTTTATTTTGATGTATTTTATGGGTTGGACATAGCAGTATCTAAGGTATGCCAGTGAGAAGGAGTGGCACCATTTCTAGTGGCAGAATAATGATGATTAAGGAGGGGAGTTTCAGAAGCAATCAGGGCAGACAGTGACAGTCAATGAGAAGCAGCAGCCTCTTTTCCTTAAGGTGCTTTGGAAAGTCCTGGCCTAAGCCACTGATATTTCCTGTGGACACATCTGAGCCTGTGCAGGAGAAGCCTGAAATCCTTTTTGCCAAATGATATGCATATTGCAATGGAACAGATTAAATAGGAATACCTGCAGCAGCTTAACCTTTTATTCTCCTTATTTAAATAAACACTGGGTATTTGAGGCATAAGCAACTGAATCCTGCAGTTAATCAGGGGCCAAATCCACCCCTGTCAGCTAGCAGGGCTGCCCTGATTTGAACAGAATCATTCTGATCTGCCCCAGCCAGGGATCAGAGGCTAAGTGTGAGAAGCCACCAGAGCAATATTATCAAGTTGCAAATATATTCAGAGAAGTGTGTGTTATCCAGTGCTCAGCATACATAATGTCTCTGTTAGGCAACCAACATCCAGGCTAGAAACAGGGCACATTTCTAACAGAGAGGGTAATTAACTGCTGGAGCAACTTGACCTAGGAAGGGAAGAGATTCTCCATGCTATGAAATACCCAGGCAGGGATGGGAAACCATTGAAAAGAGATGCTCTAGAGCAAGCAGACAGGGTGATCATGAAGAGAAACATGGTTCTGAGTAAGAGCAGAGTTTAGGGTTGATCACCATGGGGTGCTGGTCTCTGTGCTGCCTGTCCATGCTATCTTGCTGCATCTGGCCAGGTGAGCCAGCAGCCTGGCTTCTGAGGGCACAAGGGAACTTTCCTCTCCTCTGCCATCACTTGTGCTCACTGAATCACAAGTGCCTCAGTTCATTTCATGTCTGAGGAAACTCCAAATCTCAATAGGAAGTCTCCTGGAGAAAAGCTGCATTCCACCTGCAGTCCCAGCAGAACTCTCCCAACCAACCAGTTTCAGCTGCTCTCTGTTCAAGCTTGGGACTGTTCCCAGCTGACTCTCTGCATCCACTTCATTAAAGTCCCCAGCCTGCCACAAAACCTTAGCCCAAATGACTTCTCTTAGAAATGGATGTGTGGGTTTTGACTCTTTCACACCCTTCTGGCAGCCAAGATTTGTAACAAGCAACTTGCCACATGATACATCAGTAATGAGGAGGAGGGAAGAGACAAAGAAGGAGGAGGTTTGGGAGCTGATGAATGCATGCTGGGTGAAAATGAATTTACCTCTGAACACTGACAGACTTACAGCTGCTGACAACTATAACCTATGCATTTCAGAGGGCAGTGCTCCATCAAACACTCCTCAGGTACTCTGGAGTGGATTTATGCAGCAGGCAGTAATACAGCTCAGAATGTAAGGTAACCAGGGTGGAAAGTAAATCAGGAACTTTCCCTGAGTAAATACAAACTCTTCATGTTATAGCTGGGACAGGCAAATGGAGGGGACAGAGATGTGCATGGTGGAGCTGAGGGGCTGTGCCTGGGTGATCCTGTGGAGCAGGAGTGAGGGATGGCACCAGGAGTCCCTGCAGAGACCTCTGGCATTGCTGCATGTCCCGAAGCACAGCTCCCTGAGTGTTTTCAGCTCTTCTTGAGAGTGGTGGGAGAGTGGCCAAGGGTAGAAGGTGCTGTCCTCTGTGGCAGTGGCTGGGCTGGGTCACACTCAAGGTGCACTGAGCCCACTGTCCTGTCTCTGCTGCTGGCCTCTGCTCAGGGGAAGCCCTCTAGAACAGGGGAAGCATATAGTGATGCCATGCCAAACAACATGGCAAAGCTGCAGCTCATCCTGCAGCAGGATGAAGTCCTGCTGGGGAGCTATTCATGTGCTTCAGGAAAAGCAAACTGCTCCCATCACCTTTGTGTTCAGCTGGGCATCCTCTGGGGCACTGGAAAATGGTACCACCTTGGAGCTGAGCCCACTGGTGATCCTGGTCTGGATCAGCTTTCCCCCCCTCTCTGCTGTGTTGGTCTGGGCTGACCTCAATGATGATCAAGCTCCCTGAAGCCCTACTGTCTCCAAAGACCCTTTGGATCAAACCTGCCAACTGCAGCATCCCTCTCATGCCAAACCTTCCTCCTCCCCATATCCCACCAACCCCACACCTCCTTTAAGCCAACTCTCTGGCCCTGAATCCCTTCCTGGGTCCCATCTACTTATTCTGCTTCCTCCCAGGGTGGTCTTTCAGGCATCCCATACACTGTAAATGGAGCTCCAGCCTCTTGGCCAGGCTCCTGCTGACATCAGCCCCAGCTTGAAGGCACCAGGGCACTGGGGACAGGTCTGACCTGGCTCCTAGGGGACACCACCCACGCATTCCTTCTGCTTTGCCATTCCTCTGCAGCACAGCAGAGACAGCACCTACTGGGAGGGTGAAACGACAAGAGAAAAAGCCTTCCCAGCAAGTCCTGAGAAGAAACTGCTCAAAAGGCTGGTCCTAGACTGTAAAGAGACCAGAGACTGAGCCCACTGGTGAGCCCAGCCCATGCAAGCACCATGAAAGGCAGCAGACAGTCAAGTATGACCTGATTTAAGTACCAGTGATCTTGCAGGAGGTGTGAGACAGATCCTTCCTCTGCTTTTACATCATGCTGAGAGCTCTGAGAGCTGCCTCCTGATTTACTCCAGCAGGAGGAAGAACAGAGCCAGGCTGGGAGCTTCATTTCTGCCTCCCTGTCTCTGGCTGGTTTTGTCAAGGCTTGAAATATTTTGGGGGCTGGGAGCACAGTTCCCATTATGTGTGTATCAGTAGCTTCTTCTCTTTGTATTTATGATTTAATAATTTCTGAGTCTGTCACAATCAGTGCTGAGGAGAGTGTAGCTGAGTGTAATGGCATAATTGACTAGGAGCACTAAAGCAGGAGCAGGCCTGGCTCTGTGCAGCAGATGCAAAGTGAATAATATTTAGGGACCTGTTTATAAATCAGTACACCCTTTAATTAAGCAAAACATTTCACTAAGAAAGAATTAATTAGCAATTCATGGCACAAGGCCTGGCCTATTATCAAAGAGCTTGTACATGATAAAGCACAATTGCCTGGGTGTCTTTAGAGCTAATTATCAGTAACTGGTTTTATTTTGATTTCAAAGCTCCTTGTGAGCAGACAAGATACAGATCTCCATGAGGAGTGGTGCTGCTGCTGTAAGCAGTGCTGGTGCTGGTGCTTTGCCTTCTCCTCCACTCTCTCTCAGCTTTGTACTAGTTGCCAGGAGCAGAAAGGAGCTCATGGCTGGTGTGCAGCCCTGAGGCAGAGGGATAAGGGATGGAGAGGGTCACTCTGGTCCAACAAGTGGCAAAGCTGGCATCAGCCCTTTGCTGCTACAGGTTCACCTTCTAGCTTCACACAGGTCACTTTAATGTCTCACTGTCTCATCTGCAACATGACCTGGTGGAGGTTGGCTGAGGATGAAGAGGCTGTGAGATGTTTGGTACTGGGGCTGGGGCAGAGAAGGACCATGAGCAGAGATGGAGAGCTGAGGGCTTTCCAGTGTGGCTCCCCAGCATGCAGAGCCCAAGGCACAGGGGAGGCTTCACCCTGGGCTGCAAGAAGCTATGAGAAATCCAAGAGAAATGGCAAAAGAAGCCTCAGATCCTGTGACTGGGAGGGGAGGAGGTTGCTGTAGAAGCTATAGAACTGTGTGTCTCTTGGGCTCCTGCCAGCACAAGAGTTTAAACATGCCATACTGGCACAAGTGACAAGATTATGAGCAGTTTCAATCTGATGCAGATGGTCTTCCCATTTGCTTCCTTGTTTAAACAGCAATTTGGCAAGGTTGTCATTCATAAAGCTTTTATAGTGCTCCATACACTTCTCCCCTGTGGCCCACCAGGAGCTGCCTGGATGTTTGTCGATGCCTGGAAGCACACATTAGTCTTTAATGAGGTTGTGTTCATATTGTTTCCTGTGGTCAGAGGAGCCTTGGGAATTCCACAGTCTAGACCACAGCTCCCTTTAAGAACTGCAGCTCCTCACTGAGGTATCACTCTGCTGCTCAATCAGCAGCGTTGCCAAGCCAGGTATCACAACCAGCAGCCAGCAGTTACAGGGGAGAAAGAAGTGCTTTGAGATCTGCCATGGGCTGAGGAAAAGCCCCATGGAGCTGCAGGTGTTGCTCAAAGTAGAGGAGGTGCAGATGGGCAGGGGCAGGAGCAGGAGGCTGCTTTGCAAGAGACAGCTCTCAGCCTGCAGGGGTGGAGCAGGTAGAAGGTGTCACCCTTCCTGAGTTGGGGAGAGGCTGAGAAAGCAGTTTAGGGGATAGTGAGGTCCAGCATGGATAGGATGTCCTTTAATTAACTAGGCAGATGGACTGTAGGATTACTAAAGGGATTTGTTTGCCCACAGGTAGTATCTAAAGCATAACAGAGGTCTGATCAATTAATAGCTTTCCTGTGGTTTTGCTGAGTGTAAAATAACAAAGCATCATGGCTTGCATTGGCAGAAGCTTCTTCCATCTTCAGGGAAGTAAATATTTAGCTAATGATTCTGATTTCTTTGGCAATCTTTGTTCTTTGTCTGCTTACTTGTGGTTTTAATTGCAGGGATAAGACACACTAGGATATCAGACTTTAACTCAACCATTTCTGCAGTGGCACATCCAGCAGCTTTGCAGGAACTCAGAAGAAAGCTTTTGGCCTCAAGATTTCTGTACAGTATCACAGAAGCACAGAATGGTTGTGGTTGGAAGGGACCACCAGAGGTCATCTAGTCCAACTCTAGCATGGTCACCCACAGCACATTACTTAGGATTGTGTCCAGAGGGTTTTTGGATCTCTCCAGAGAGAAAGACTCCACAACATCTCTGGGCAGCCTGCTTCAGTGCCCAGTCACCCTCACAGTGAAGAAGTTCTTCTTCATGTTGAGGTGGAACTTCTGATGGTCCAGTTTGTGCCCCTTGCCTTGTGTCCTATTACTTGGCACCATTGAATAGAGCCTAGCTCCATCCTCTTGACACCCACCCTTCAGATACTCATATCCATTGATAAGGTCTCCTCTGAGCCTCCTCTTCTCCAGGCTAACCAAGCCCAGCTCCTTCAGTCTGTCCTCAGAAGAGAGCTGCTCCAGTCCCTCATCATCTGTCAGACTCACTCCAGGAGCTCCATGTCTCTCTTGTCCTGAGGAGCCCAGGGCTGAACACAGTACACCAGGAGGGACCTCATCAAGGCTGAGCAGCAGGGGATGAGAATCTCCTTTGCCAATACAGCCCAGGAGACCATTGGCCTAGTAATTAGTAGATTAATTAGTCACTAGAAGTCACCTCTGGAGCTGCCTGTCCTCATGGTTACCAGTGTCAGTGGGACCTGCTGCCACAAAAAAGCCTTATGGACAAGGACTTCTTGAATTTGCAGTCCCCCCAGAGGAACTTCACCCTGTTCCACTATAGATCAGTGTGATCTAGATGCTTGGCTCTGTGATAAAATGGTAAATTTTAACCCTTTCCTTATCTGGATGTATTTACTTGTAGAGAGTGTTTAATGGTGCTTGTAGGACAGAGGAGAGAACAAAGCAGGGGCATGAGGTAGCTGGAGGTCAGATAACTTGCAGGCAGGTAGCCACAGGCTCAACTTGCTGTGGGAAGATGGAACAGTCCAGCCAGGAGTAGGGTAGGAGCCCTAAGAAGCAATTAGCTAATGAGTGTAGCATGACACCCAGAGGATGGAGGGTTGAATTTCACTGGGTGACACTGGTGTTGGCAGTTAATCCAGGTTCATGGCAGGGTCAGTCAGTGATGTTTTGCCTCTGGAATCCAAATCAGCCTGGTTTGGAAGGCAGTAACAACCAAGCACTATGTAGGCTCTGCAAGGAGATAAGAGCAGTTGCACTGGTAAGGATGGCCAACAGTTCCTCTGGTATCTTGGCTCCAACCATGGTCATGACCAGAGGAAGGACATGAGAACAAGGGTAGCACATACACTTCCAGCTGGCTTCATTTCAGGGTCTCCCTGAGCTGGAGCTGGGGAAACTCCTTGGTCAGCTGTGCACTGACATCAGGAGTCCCTGCAGAGACCTCTGACATTGCTGTATGTCCCAAAGCACAGCTCCTTGAGTGTTTTCAGTTCTTCTTAAGAATGAAATCTGAGAGCTGGGACAAGTTGCTTGTGTCCTGGTTTAGGGGCAGATGTCCAAGGCACCAGGGTGCAGCTCTGTGGTGTAGCCTTGAGGGATGAGGGCAGTTTGGCACAACTGCTGATCATAACTCAGCTGTGGCAGTTCTGCTGTGTCTGCTGGAGTCTCCTCTGTGCACTGAGAGGGGCTGGGAGGGTAGAAAAAAATTGGGGAATGCAACTTTTTCCCATTGCCATACAAAGCTACTCACATATTCATGTCGTGGCTCTGGGGTGCCTGCTGCCATACAAATGCCTCTCTTTCTCTGCTCTGTCTTTGTATCCCTCCCAGGGAATGTATTATCAGGAGGATCTATTGTGACACTTTTGCAATAGCATCCTCTGCAGCATATTCCACAGCATCTCCTTGACAATGGATTTCCTTCACATGCAGCTTCTCTTATTAGTCCTGTGTGCCCTTCCCAGAGAGACATTCTTTGGAGTTATGGCTTTGAAAAGCAGTGACAACATGCAGGCTGTAAAGAGGGACAAGAGGTTAAGCAGTAGTTGGAATGGATTTCAGCCAAGAGAGGGTTGGGAACACCAAAAGGCTCCAGTACTGGGAAAAAAAAAGCCTTCAGAAAACTTCAGACTTACTCTGGGCATTTTCTGGTTTCCACATGCTCTTTCTTCTCATCCCTGGCATTTACTCTGACAGCAAATTTGGTTACAAGGTAGAATTGGAGAGAATCTTTCTGTTTGGCTGTATTTCATGCTCGTTTTTCTTCCCAACAGGCTGAAATTTGATTTTGGAAAGTATCAGAAAAGCCATGCAGGTGCAAACTCTGAGAGGAAAGCTGATACCAACTTCTTGATCATACTGAGAAATAGCAACTGATTGGGAGCCTTAGCATGGAAAATACCTTCACCTTCTCTGCTCAATTCCCCAGAAGAACTTCTCTTGGCTTGGGACATTGCCTTGTGTTTGTGAACAAGTGCAGGCATCAGAATGTGCTTTTAGAAATGCCTTAAGAAGCAAAAAATCATCTTAAACAACAGTGGAAAATAGCAGCTCATTGAGTCCAGTGTAGCTGAGCACAGGCAGTCTCCTTTGGGTGGAGTTCATCCACCAGAAGCAGACAGAAGATGACTTGGTTCTTTATCTTCACTGTGAAGTAAAACCTGAGATGCAAAGGGGGAGGGGGAAAAATAAGTCAGAAAACCATGCCCAAGAGCTGAGGATCCTAAAAGTCACTAGGTAACAAAAGCCAAAGAATCATGGGCTGTGAGAGGGGAATAGGACTCAGGTGTCCTGCCCTGCCCCATCCCAGCCTTGCTAGACACCTAATTGTCTTCAGTGCTGTGAATTTGTCCCACATCAGTGCTAATGACTGGGTGAAGAGAGAAGGTATTTTGTCATGTTGGAATTCACTTTGCTTTGCATTGCCATGGCAATGAGAGGAAAATTTTGATCACTGGCTGAGACACTTCAGTACATATAAATACAGCTTTTGCCAAGGAGAGAGCTGAATGACAGCTCTGTTTGTAAGTCTGATTTGAACCTTCTGCTTTTTATTCTGTATCAAAAGGCCTGCACCTAGAGAAGATTGAAGGGGGAAAAAAAAATAGATCTTACTTACAGCAACTTAAGAGAAATGCCTGAAGTTGAGAGAATACCTTTAATTCTTACTAAATTGGCATCAACATCTTCAGCTGACTGCAAGGCAAGGAAGTCCAAACTCCCTGGAGGCAGCAAGTTCTAAAATAACCTTCTACTGCAGCACTTTGCTGTCACAAGTTCTAACTCATATTTCTACTCATCTTTCTCCCTAATGTCATCTTGCTCACTGGGGCAGGAGCTGCTGCTTTAGCCCTTATTTGTACAAGGTGTGACATAATAAGAACACCAGACCCATGTCTGAGGCCCCTGGGGTCAAAAGAAGCACTAACAGCCCTAATTTGTACTTCTAAAGGATTTAATTTCCCCTATTCCTGCTGTTTTGTAACCACAAGAATGTTCACTGTGTCCCTCATGAATGTTTCAGGTCTGAGCAGAGAAGGCAGGTGCCCAGCTGTGGAGGGAAGTGGAGGGTAGCAGGAGAGCACTGCAGTGGGTCCTCTGAGCAGCACACTCTCAAAACAAAGGTCACAGAGCTGCTCCCTGCATGCCCAAACTCAGTCTATGTTTGCCTCCTCATGACTAAGGAGAGAGGACTTCTCTTTCCCTGCTCCCACTCACTTCTCAGAAGCTGACCAAGTGGCAATGTCTTGGCCAAAAGTCTGTGTGTTCATGATGACCAGGAGACAGTGAGGATGAGAAGAGGCAGCATCTACTAGAGCTGATAAGCACTACAAGAAACCCAGAAGCTCAAATGATCTCAGCAACCTGAGTTTGAGCAGAACAGTGCCAAGGAAAGTTCCCACCACAACAAAGAATTTCACTGCCCCAATTACTCCAGAATAATTGAAGCTGGCTCAACCTCTGGAGGCAGAACTCCTCTGAGAGAAGCTCTCCAAAGCTCTGGAAAGGTCCAGAGTACAATAAAGACAACAATGCAGGTTGACAACCGTGTGGGATGCAACATTCATACCCATGGAGCTTTCCCTTTGGTCATAGAATAGAATGGAATGGCTGAGGTTGGAAGGGACCTTAAAGATCATCTAGTTCCAACCCCCCTGCCATGGTCATAAGTGTCAGGGCTGGCACAGCAGCAATGACAGAGCTTTTGCCAACAAAAGCACCTAAATGTTTTGAATTGGAGCCACTTGAGTAAGTGCCTCCCATGAAGAGGTGCTCCCTGTTCTGTGTCAGGTTAGATAGCTCACCACTCCATTTCTTGCTGACATCTTTGGGTTCTCCAGGCAAAGTCCCTACTGGTTAGCATGCCAGGATCTGCAATCCAGTCTGTCCAGCCCATAATTTCCCAGCTGTGACAGTGCTTGAAAGCCAGACTGACATCTCTCTAACTTGGGCACATATTCATGTCAGCTCTTGTCAGGTTTGCAGGCTGGGACCTTTCATTACACAGATGATTCCTATGGGCACAGATACTTTTGCCTGCAGCCTCCTGCCAAGCCAAAAGAAACCCCAAACCCCAAATCTGTTCTCCAGATAGGATGCCTCTCTTTTTCCTTACTTCATGCTTGATTGCAACAGGAACTGTTCCATGAGGCCATCAGCCCAAATAAAAGGCTAGTAACTAGATGCTGTTCTGAAATATGTGCATTTAGAGTTAGCTCTACATGCAACCCAGAAATGGATGCATATGTATGACTGCAACCATCTTCCTCTTCTGGGCTGAGGGAGCATATTGTCTGGAACCCAGTCAGACTCTGATCACTGGCTAGCCTGCAGGATTCTAATCTTTTCCAAAGGAATTTTGTTGTGAAAAATACCTGCATATTCAACCTGCAGCTCTGCTCCCTCTCTGCACTGCCATGTACTGATCAGAAATTGGGGGGTAGGGGGGAAAGCCTTTGTCCATCTACATTAGGGATTTTATTTTATTGATTTCTTTATTTTAATTTACCAGCACAACCTTTCATGCAAGCTAGGAAGTTGGCAGGATTTAGATTTTGGGCATGCATGTGTATAGCTAAGTCTCTTGAAATATCTGGGTCAAACACTGCAGACCAGAAACATTTGGGCTGGCTTCTGGGTCCACAGGCTCTTGGCTGTGTAAGAAACTGGAAGGGAAGTGGCAAGAGGAACTCCTGGTCAAACATAATGGGTTTGAACCACTCAGTCTCCCCAAAATACAGCTATGGAGACTTCCCTCAGAAAGGCTGTGCTCAGCTCTGTTAAATGGAACCAAGCAGTGAGTGGCAGCACAGCAGCACAGCTCTGCAGCTGGAAATGCATCCTGCTGTCTCTCTTCAGGCTGGAGGTTGAGCCTGCTTGGGGATTCAGCTCCTTTTCCAGCTTTGCTTTTCCCAAGAACTACCTAGATGTTTATGCCCTTAATTCAGACTTGCTTTTAGCCTTTCTTCTTCAGGATGTCCCTCAGATTTACCTGGTGGGAAAGCAAACAGACCCTGGCAGACAGAACCTGCTGGGAGCTGGAGCCATCACTCTTTGCTCAGGCATGAGCTGAGTCTTTGTGCCAGAGCTCAGCTGGATCAGCTTTGGTGGGAGAACAATTGTTCTCCACATGCTCATCAAAGTTTGAGGTCTTTGATGAAATGATACCTCAAACTATTCCATTTTGCTCAGCCCATCAAACATGCCAGCATCATCAGAGCAATTTATCAAGCTAATTGACTGAGGATTATTAAGAAAGCACTTTTCTTGAAACATGTGGATGGTTTATAGATATCTGGGGCTTCATCTACGTTGGTAGTGTCTAGAAGACAGGAAATGTTCTCTAACCTTCATGTTTATTTGACAGTCATCACTGCCAATCAGAGTGAAAATGACTTCAGCTTTTCCTTGACAGGACCCTGCTTGTCACTGTGTTTAGTTTGGGATAATGTCAATGAAAAGGAAGACTAAGCTAATGGATGCAGAGGTTGACAGGTTTGGAAAGACCTAAAACCTGAGAGGGTCATCTGGTACAACAATTCCAAGCAACCATGGCTCTGAGCACTACTCCCATGACTTGCAGAGGTCTTCCCCTCCACACATCCCCACCCCTCTACAAAACATCTCCCAGGAAACTCAGGAGTTGCCCTAAAATGTCAGTGACAGAATCCCCTGACACCAAGAGTGCTGACTATGTGTTACCCTGACAGACCCAGGAAGAGCTTCTCACTTTCTCTGCTTCTTGTACCCACATCTCCCAGAGTCACTACAAAGCCCCAGGGATAAGGAGGTAACTGCAGTGCTCATGGTGCATTTGTCAAGTTCCTGGTGTTGTATGAGACATTTGCCAGCTGAAAGAAGCCAGTGAGAAAGGGACTGTTGAATACATAACAGAAGCAAGGAATGCTGTCCCTGCTTTTCTTGGACCATGTCTCCATGAAAGCAGAGGTGGCAGGAGAAACATAGCTGTCCAAAGGGAAAAGCCATTAGAAATGGGAGATTCCAACTGTGAAGTACTTCAGCCCTGGAAAACTGTCCCTCCTTCTGCTTTGATAGTGCAAAGCTGGGGTAGGAAAAAGTCACTGAGCATGACAGGAGAACTAAGACCCACAGGATCCAGGAGCCACCAGTGATGAGGAAGGACCACAGAGAAGAGCTGGTTGTGTGGCAGAGCTCCAGGGCTCCTCTCACAGCAATGCCAGATGTGCAATGTCCTGAATTGATATGCTGAGGGACAACTGAGATCTGAGCTAAGCTGCACTTAGATATTAACAGTCACTCTGAGGTACTAGACCTCATGTTCTGCAAAGGGAACTTGGCTTCTTCCTTCCCAGT
This sequence comes from Galbula dea, assembly GCA_013399015.1. Classification (NCBI taxonomy): domain Eukaryota; kingdom Metazoa; phylum Chordata; class Aves; order Piciformes; family Galbulidae; genus Galbula; species Galbula dea. The sequence goes on along the minus strand of VWZX01001527.1, from coordinate 478,099 downwards.
CTAATCCTGTCAGGAGGAATTTGAGGTCTGCATGCAGCCTTGGCCTCAGAGCAATGTCCTCCCTGAGATCAGAGAGACCTGGTGGGATAGCTCACACAACTGAAGTGCAGCCAGGGCTGCACACAGGCTCCTTAGGAAGGACAGGCTAGGGACACAAGGAGAGTGAGGGAGAGCACAGGCAGCAGATTGGGATAGGCTGCTGGTGGCAGAGGGACAGCCTGGCCTCCAAGCCCAGGTCACAAATGTTTAGTGTGCTGTGGAAGAAGAGAGAAATGATAGAATGACCCAGGTTAGAAGGGACCTTAAAGATCATCTAGTTCTAACCCCAATGCCCATGAACAGGGATGCCACTGGCCAGAACAGGTTGCCCAGGGCCACATCCAGCCTGGCCTTGGATCTTGCCAGGGATGGGGCAGCCACAACCTCTCTGGGCAACCTGTTCCAGTGCCTCACAACCCTCCTGGTAATGAACCTCCTTCTAACTTCCACTCTAAATCTCCCCTCCTTCAGCTTGTATCCATTCCCCTTGTCCTGTTGCAGTCTGACCATCTGAAAAGCCTCTCCCCTTCTATCTTGTAATCTCCCTTTAGGTATTGGAAGGCTGCTATAAGGTCCCAAAGCCTTCTATTCTCCAGGCTGAGCAACCCCAATCCTCATAGGGGAGGTGCTCCAGCCCTCTGATCATCTTCATGGCCTCCTCTGGATCCCCTCTAACAGGTCCACATCTTCCTTATGCTGAGGACCCCAGCACTGGCTGCAGTTCTCCAGGTGGGGCTTCAGGAGGGCAGAGCAGAGAGGCAGAATCACCTCCCTCCACTTGCAGTCCCATGGAAACTCTCAGGTGGAAATACTCCACAAACTCAAACCCCCAGTTTGAGAACAAAGTCCTCAACATGTTATTATCCATAGAACATGTTTGTCTGCATGTGCATGAGCACACATATGATTGATCACACCAGCCTTCCTTGACACGTTGCCTACCATGCAAAAAGTGCCACCACTGAAGCAATTTGTAGCCACCCTGTCCATCAGGCACCTCAGAGAGGCCAGCATGGAATGAGCATGGAGGATACAAACCCAGTATCTCCTTGAAGGCTGGAGTCCAGCTCCAGTTGGGGTGTGTGGCAGCAGGCAGGACAGAAACCTGCAGGGACAAATAGCAAACCTTTGACTCCAGGTCTTTCATTCCAGCAATAAACCTCACATTGGCAATAAATCAAGTGGCAGGCAACTGGGTCAATAGACACTGCCAAGGCATTTTTAAACTGCAGTTCCTGGGTCTTTGCTGCAACATTTGGATGTATATATTTAGCCTATTAGGAAAATAACTTCATTTTCAACCCCAGTTTCTGTAAGGAAACAACTCCCTACTTCACTGCAGATGTCTCTAGATAGCCAGAGTAAATAGTACATGATGCTTGGCTCAGGGTAGGGGTGTAAACAAGCTGGCATTGCACAAAAGTCCATTTCTCAGAAGCCTGGCAATACAGTTCAGCCTCCTCTGAAGGGTAACAGCAGTTATGAGAGCCAGAAAGTGGAGACAGAAAACACAGCACCAAGATCCAGACCTGATCTACTGGAATGTGGATCCAGGGTTCTGGGAAAACAGAGCCAGGCCAAGCTCTCAGGGATAGGAGCAGTGGGATGCAGCACAGAGCATACCTGGAGGCTCCTACAGGCACTGGATGCTCAGCTCCAGGTTTCTTACTCTGCTCCTAAAGCCCAGGCAGTCCTCCAGTGCTCACTAAGATGATGTGCTGGAGGAGCTAGTGCCCAGAAGCTGCAGGAGGGCTTTATGAGTACATCTAGCATGTTACTACAGCCTAGCATGGACACAGCTCCAGAGATAAACCTGTGATCAAGTCAGAATCACAGAAACATAGAAAGGTTGGAGCTGGAAGGGACCTTTAGAGGTCATCTAGTCCAACCCCCTGCACTCAGCAGGGACATCTGTAACTAGGGCAGGTTGCTCAGAGCCCCAGACAGCCTGAGCTAGAATGGTTCCAGGCATGAGACATCTCCCACCTCTCTGGGCAACCTCTGGCAGTGCCTCACCACCTTTATTGGGAATAATTTCTTCCTTATATCCAGACTAAATCTCCCTCCTTCAGTTTAAAACCATCAGCCCTTGTCCTGTCACAACAAGCTCTGGTAAAACAACTGTCCCCACCTTTCTTACAGGTCTCTTTAAGTACTAAAAGGCTGCAGCAAGGTCTCCCTGGAGCCTCCCTTTCTGCAGGCTGTATAACCCCAGCCTTCTCAGCCTATCCTCATAGGAGAGGTGTTTAAACCCTCTGATATTTCTGTGGTAGCATGGATGCCTCCTGCCCTGGAGTTGTACCAGCAAACAAACTCTCCTCTGGAAGCAGACTTGCTGTGGGATTCCTGGGTGAGCAGTGCTCACCCTCATTTCTCTTCAATCACAGCATCTACAAGGGCTGTCCTCTTCCCAGCTCTGTGAGCCAAAACCAGACCTTGATCTTAGGGTCTACAGCCTCTTGTCTGACTCCCAGTCACCCTGGAGTAACCTGGGGTAGTGGAAGCCACCATGGGATGTCCATCTGGAGAGATGCCAGCCCCAGCAAAGCCAGGATCCTTCCAGCATAACTATTCACCTCCTAAAAACACTGCAGAGGGAAAAGTAAGAGTAGCACCAAAAAAAACCCAAAACAGAGGGAAAAGAGAACTTAAGGACTGAGAGCTTGACATAGCCAGAAAGCCATCCCAGGCCCAAGAGGGGTGGCTAGAAGCCCCTTCAGCAGAGTGCAGCCACTGCCCTTCCCTCCCAGCCTCTCTAGCATGGCCTTGGGAGAGGTTCCTTAACATTTTTCAAGCCTAGGACAAGGCAAAGAATCATTTGGTTGAAAAATGGCCTTTAGGAGAACATGAAAGGTTTTATGAAAAACTATGGGCTGTTGAGAAGTGTTTCCCCTTTTTACACTTTTTTGGGTGACATCCTCTATCTGTCTTTTTTACTGCAGCATGCAATAGAAACCAGCCTTTGGTTTCTCTCTGGAATTATTCTGATCTTCAGATACTTTTTCAGTCAAAAAAACCTATCACAACAGTTCATCTACAGAAAATCTGCTTCTGGGAAGCTGAAGTTTGCCCCTTGTGGAGGCAGATCCATGGAGCACAATCATTCAGTTCTGCTCATGTCAATGTACAACAGGCAAACCCTACCCAGACCTTTATTTTCCTATTAGCAGGTGCAAGCTGATCCTCTCCTCTCACCAGCCAAATTCCTTCCTCTTTCTCTGCTGATGAATTTCTAATACAGCTGGTGCAGAAGCAGCAGCTCACTCCCCTGCTCAGAGAACTTGCAGGAGGAGTTAAAAATAATCCTCTTCTATCAAGCTTGAACCCTCAGCTCTTGGGTGTTTGCCTTTGTCAAGCAGTGTCACCAAAAGCTTGCTGAGCACTGAAGTACTCTTCAGGAGATACCAACCAGTAAATTGTAACTGCCTTTGCATGGTCCTCTTCCTCTCTCATCCTCCCTTCCCTTGGAGGTGACCTGTCAACAGCCAGGCCAGCATTTAACCTTCCCTGACTCCACTCAACCACTCCTGTTGCTCCCTGGGAGGTGACACACAGCTTCCCAGATGGCACTTGGCTCTGCACTCTTCATACCCCTGCAACAAACCGATTTTGGGGCTGCAAAGATGGGGCATGCCACACTGTGCATGGGACAGGAGCAGGTGGAGAGCTCAGCTGTGGCAAGAGAAAGAGTTGGGCAGGAGCTCAGCAGACAGCACCCAGCCAAAACCAGAGCCAGGAGTGCCAGCATGGAGGAACAGGAACAGCTGTGAACATCTGAGGTGCAGCTGTCTGCAGGCTCCAGGACAGACAGGAGCTGCAGGAGCAGAACCAGCAGATAAAGTCCACAGGAGAGCTGCAAAGCATGGTGAAATCCTGGCAGACCCTGCCCCTCCACTCACCCATGGCTGCTGCCACCTTACAGCTGGAGCAAGAGCATGAGCAACCAAGGCAAAGGTGTTTGCTTTGATCTCTCCTTGTGTTGGTGTTCCTTTCCTCCTCTTCATTTGCCTGCAAGTGTTTCAATTTTCTTTTGTAAAACTGAAAGTTTTGGGATGTTTTTTCACCCCCCCCCCAAAATGGAAAGCTGTCTTCTGCTCCTTCCAATGCCAGGTTTTGAAATCTTTATTTTGTGGGTAAAAATAGAGCTCCATCTTACTGCAAATATTCACAGCATTTCAATGCCAACACTTGAGCTCTTTGCTAAAAATAAATAAATAAGAAATAAAATGGAATTGTTCCCTATTCATGTTTTACTGAAGGAGAAAACAAGACTCTTTCAGGCCCATGGAAGATGTTCTCCTCTGGGTCAGGCTGCTATTTGGAGTACAGGAGTGATAAGCATCTGCAATTATCATTCCCAGGCAATGGGCTGAATGCTCCTTTGCAGCCTGAAAGGGCAGGTCACTCCCAGCAGATCTTACTCATTACAAACAAAGAGAAACAGAAGGATATGTCACTGGTACCTTCAGCTGGATTGGCATGCCCAGCCCTCCCCCCCACCACTGGGGCTGTGTAAGTGGTGACTTCTGTCAAAGAAGAGTCCTAGAGGAGGTATAATTAACAATCACATCTTCATCCCATACATAATGGGATTCTGGGATGATGGATGATCAACCTGAAGCTGCAATACACCTTCATGGGAAGCACTACAGCCAATCTATCTTGGCTGCTCCCTACTGACTTGGTTAGAGAACCAATGAGCTCTTGGAATCCTGGGATCAGTTTTGGGCTCCTCACTGCAACAAAGACTTTGAGGTGTTGGAGTGTGGCCAGAGAAAAGGAATGAAGTTGGTGAAGGGTCTAGAGCACAAGTGTTGTGAGGAGCAGCTGAGGGAACTGGGCTTGGTTAGCCTGGAGAAGAGGAGGCTCAGGGGAGACCTTCTCACTCTCTGCAACTCCCTGAAAGGAGGTTGGAGCCAGATGGGGGTTGGTCTCTACTCCCAGGACACTAGCCAGTGCCAGGAGAGGTTCAGGTTGGATATGAGGAAGAATTTCTTCCCTGCAAGAGTGGTTAGGCACTGGCCCAGGCTGCCCAGGGCAGTGGTGGAGTCACCATCCCTGGAGGGGTTCAGAACAGGTGTAGATGTAGCACTTTGCAACACGGTTTAGTGGCATGGGGGTGTTGGGTCATGGGTTGAACTTGACCTTAGAGGTCTTTCCCAGCATTAATGATTCTGTGATTCTACAGTTCTAAGGCTTGTGAGGGTTTAGGTGGACATGGCTTTGCTCTGAAGGCCATGCCCATGGGAGAGGTCTGGTGGAGGCCATGTGTGAGAGGATATCTCAGAGCAGTTCCTGGCTCTCTTATGGAGTTTTGGGTTGCCTCAATGAAGACATTTGGTATCCAACAACCCAAGCATGTTCAATATCTGCAGTCATCCTAGTGCAGATGACAACCAAAAGCCTGCCTTTTCCCCAAGGTGCCCTGTTGCCTTGGTGATCACCTGAGCCATATGCTGAGCTCCTTCCTTGGGCAAATGCCCTGCTGTGGTGCCAAGGTACCAGATGGGCAGCTCTGGGACAGCATGTGTGCTTTGGGAGCACACTCAGGTGCCTTTGTGCTCATAAACACAGCCTTGATGGTGCCTGCTCTGGCTCTTCCAAAGGCTGACAAGTGTCTTAAGAGAGGCTCTTGAAAATGTGTCCCAGGGAGATGGAAACTCCTGGCTCTGGCTCCTTTGCACTTCTGAGAGAGATGCTGCTGTGGGCTTCTCTGCTCAAGTCATTGCCATGACTTTCCTGAGATTCATTACTGTAGGCACCCATGTAGATACAGAGGCAAGTATATAGATGTATATAGATAGATAGATGTGCTTACACACAACTACATGCACACCTATATATCTATTTATCCACATAATTCCACTTTATCCTAGCTATATATTTATTTGTCCTATATATATTTATTTATCCATCTAATCCTGCTTTGTCCTACATATATATATTTATCCTATATGTTACCCACATACAACTCCATATATATTTATCCACCTAATCCTGCTTTATCCTACATATATATATTTACTTATCCTATATACATTTATTTACCCACCCAATCCTTCTTAGTCCCACATATATATATTCATCCTATATATGTATATCCACATTTATCTCTGTATTTATTTATCCACCTAATCCTGCTTTATCCTTCCTATATACATTTATTCTATATATTTATTTATTCTATATATATTTATCCTAGATATATTTATCCTAGATATATTTATCCACCTAATCCTGCTTTATCCTACATATATATATTTATCCTATATATATTTACCTAATCCTGCTTTGTCCTACATATATACATATTTCTCCTATATATGTTTATATCCATATATCTCCATATGTATTTACCCACCTAACCCTCCTTTATCCTACATATATATATTTATCCTAGATATATTATCTACCCCATATATATTTATCCACCTAATCCTACACTATCCCATATCTATAAATATTTATTTATCCTGTATATATTTATTTATCAGGCTAATCCCACTTTATCCTCTCTCTATATATTTGCTTATCCTATATATATTTATTTATCCTACAAGTTAGCAGCTATCCCCAACCTCTTCCTAGTCTCCTCTTCCTCCCTTGGGATCCCTTAGGGCAGCTGCCAGGGGTTCCTGCTCTGCTCTCCATCCCCTTGCAGGCTCTATGGCTGTGCAGCATGTTCCCAGCAGCCAGGCTGGGCCACTAAGGATGCACAAGGTGTTATCCAGTTACAACATTTCTCTCTCCAGGTGACTTTTCTCCCTCCCCCCCTCCTTGCATGCCTCCAAGGCTAACTCCCTCCTCCTCCATTTACCTAGAGCTGTTGGCATTTGCAGCCTCTGTGCCTGATGAGCAGTTTGTCAGTGGAGCTGCCTTTCTGGCAGCCTTGCCTGGGGAGGAGAAAGAAATATTGGCAATTGCCCAGTGGTCATTTGGGTATTTTTTTCCCCTATGTAAAGCAGGAGGCAGGTAGAAACAGTATCCATTATTAATAGATAACTGCTTGATTTAAAAGATAAAGACCACAAAGATTTGCTACTTTAATAACCTAGTTTCTTGCTTTCCATTCTGTACCATTCTAATTTAGTGCCCAGCTGGGGATATTGCTCACAAGGTCCCAGTTGGGCAGAACCACAGCCAAATGGATAACTGGGCATTGGCTGGGGGAACAGATCCCAGCTGAACTTAACAGTTTCCTGACAGCATTTCTTTAAACAATTTTGGAAATAAATTTGCCACTGGCTGTTTACACTAAGGTCTATAAAGTTTCTAAGGGAAGTTCTTTTTTCCTCCCTAACTTTACTTCTGCTGCTGCATACCTCAGAGTGTCCTTACAGCCCTGCTCCCCTATGCTCCAAATCACTCTGCTTTCTATCTTAAGCCAATTTATTTTTATTTTTATATTTTTTTAGCCCTTGCTGTGCTACAGCAGAGTGATAACTACATTTCCTCTTCCCTGCAGAGTGATCTGCTGCTCAGGTGACTGAGTGAATTGAAAGGGGGAAAGGAATGGAAAAGGAACTTTTATTTTGCTCTCCCTCCTTGGATTTCACTTCATGAGCTGCTTTTTCCCTTTTAACATGTTCTTCTTATGCTTATTAGACATCTCAGGGACTGTGTGAATAACTCATTCCCCAAGAGTGAGGGCTGGCACTTCAGAGCACCCAAAATATGAAACAAAGCCTTTGAACTAATCTGAATTTTCCTTTCCCTTTTCCTTTCCCCTTTCCTTTAATCCCACAGTAAATCTCTTACCCAAAACACTTAGCAGTTGCAGGTTCCTCCTCCTGCAAGTCACACCTGGCACAGGATTATGGCAGTAAAATGTTGCTCTGCTGAATTTGGGGTGTGAAATATTGCTAAGTGCCCTGCTGCCTGAGCTCTGGCCATATGCAGCCTTCCACCTCTGGATCTCTTCAGGCTGCATTCCAAAGTGAAATCATGCAGAATTTGTGGTAAAAAGAAAAAGGAAAAGGAAAAAATGAAGTTGTTTGGCACTTTCCAGTAGAGATTTGATTGGCTCCATCTGAGGCTTTTCCATTAAATCTTTTCCACTGAGTAAACACCAGCCACTGGAGCACAAACTGTTCCAGGGGGAGGGACACTTCCCATTAGCTTTTCCAATCACCTTTATCACCAAACAAGGAGAAATCATAAGAATATTGTATTCCAATATCTTCTGAGAGAAAAGGTCTGCTTTCACTTTCTGAACATGATGAATTTTAAAAGCTGCCATTGCAAAGAACTGTTTAAATCATCATTTCCTCCATTTGTTAACCAGTCATTTACCATCTATTTAACCACCAACCATTTGCTTACCATCAACCATTTATTTACCTACCTATTCAACTATTAACTATTTATTTATCATTAATGATTTGTTCAATTATCTATTTAACCATTTATTAACCATTAATCATTTATTTACCCATTTATCAATCATTTATTTAACCATCTATTTAACCATTTGTTTATCACTAACCAGTTATTTACCATTCATCATTTATTTAACCATTTAACCTTTGATTTAATGAACTATTTTAAAACACTTCAAGAGACCTGAGTGAAGAGATGTTTCTCAAGCTCCAACCTGCTGTCCAGCTGATGGCTTTGGGTCTTGTTTGTGATTCAGGTCTATTTGGGGATGTTGAAACTGCAGCAAGTCTCATGGGAGAGTATGTCCCAGACAGCTCTGGCACTGACCAGTAAAGAACAACAGATCTTGCAAAACTCATCAGAGATTTCATGTTCCCCTTTCACCCCACAACTCCCAGAGTATGGGCAGAGCTGGCAGCTGTTGGTTCCATAACCACAACTATTCCCTGCCTCAGAATGAACATTACTGACATAGAATCATCATTATGGGTGGAAAAGCCCTCTGAGATCATCCAGTCCAACCACCCACCCAACACTCCCCTGCTCAGCACTACACCATGGCCCAAGCACCACATCTACCTGGCCTTTGAACTCTTCCAGGGATGGTGACTCCACCACCTGCCTGGGCAGCCTGGGTCAATGTCTGATAACCTCCTCAGGGAAGAAATAATTCCTAATATCTACTGGACAGCTTGAAGCCATTTCCTCTTGTCCTGTCACTCATTCCCTGGGAGAGGAGCCTGATGTTTGTGCACAGCTGGTGTACAGCTGTAGGAACCATCCTGCCCAGCAGGGACATGGACCATGCCCTTGTCACTTTAAAGGAGGAGCAGGGTCTGTGGCTGGTGGCATCTGCCACTTGTTTATCTTCTGCATTGTTTGCTGTCTAAAGGACAAGTTTCAGAGCTCCCTTTGGACACAGAATTATAGGTCATTTTCAATGTATTTTGTTGACCCAAGAGAAAAATGGTTTCTATTAACTGAAGCCCTCAGGAACATCTCCCCTGACCTGACAGTGACTGGTTAGTCTGGCTTGCAGCAAACCATGGTGGAGCAACAGGTACCTGCCAGGGATTTCTCAATGCCTGGGCTGCAGTCTGCTCTTCTTTGGCAGGTTGCTGAGCAGCAGCAGGAGGAGATGAGGGTGTGCTTCAGGGAGGTAACTCCTGATTTGACTCCTAGCCTTTGCTAGGAAAACATTTCAACAGCAGTGCCACAAGATGTCTTTACCTTGGCTGTAAAGAAGGACAAAGAGCTGGAGCTGTCTGTTCTGCATGGCATGGAAATAAGATTGGATTAGCCAAGAATGTTAGGAAACTTGGTAAGTCTACAAAAGATGAGTGAAGAAATGAACACAGTCAGTAGGTGAATGTAGAACCTCACTGGAAGGTTAGGATTCTCCAGGCTATCTCTGGTGGCCCTAGGAATCCAGACCACATCAAAAGCAAACAAGGCAACAAGGAAACAGGCTGATGCTTTGGTGGAAAAGTGGTGTCCTGAGGCCATTTATAACAGTTCTGTTAGCTCTGCCTCCTGACTCCTGCTCAGGTACATCTACAGCTTGCCATGACAATTTCCAAGAGGGAATTCTAAGCAAAAACAATGTTAATTAGACCCTTCCTACTAATTGACTAGCCCAATGTTGATGGCTCTCTGTCTACTACTGTTGTTAACAGGAGATTTTGCAACATGCTGCTGGTAAGTTTGGTCATGCTAATGTTGGTTCAGGGCTGGAGAACCACATGTGGAAGTCAGTGTTCACAGTTTGAGGTTCCCCAATGTCTCTTAATGCATTGGGAAAGCTGCTCAGGGAAATCCTGTGAAGGTGAAGTCACTGAGGTCATCTGCTGAAAGCTCTTGCAGGTCTGTGCAGTGTAACCTGGTATCTAACCAGAGTCAGTTATTTCATAATCTAAATAGCTGTTTGCAGGACATCTGCTCCACCTTTCACCTCCATGAGCTGCAGGTGGACATCTGCTCCACCATCAACCTCCACTGACTTCAGGTGGGCATCTGCTCCATCATTAACCTCCATGAGCTACAGGAGGGCATCTGCTCCACCTTTCAGCTCCATGGGCTTCAGGGGCTCAGCCAGCCACCTCACCATGTGTTGCAGGGTGCTCTCTACTCCAGCACACCTCCCCTCCTCCTTCTTCACTGACCTTGGTGTCCATACAGTTGTTTCTCTCACATCCCACCCCTTTCCTCCACTCCAACACAAAAGAACTTGCAAGCAGCTTTTCCCCCCTCTTAAATATGTTATCACAGAAGCCTTGGCCAGAGCTGGGTCTGACTTGGAGCTAGGGGACCTTCTAGAAGCTGCTTACAGGAGCTTACAGGAGAACCCCTGCCAGATGCAAACCCATCACAGCTCCTGTTCATCCCATCAACTCCAAGACATTGCCACATAGCTCTGAGTGCAGATGCTCTCCCAGTGCATCCTGTGCCTGCAATGGAGAGAGCAGAGCTGGTGAGACTGTTCTTGGCCAGTCTTCAAGAACTCTTTCACATCTTCTTCCCCTCTCTGTGTCACCAGACCCACTAGCTGTGGTGCCTTTCAGGACAAGATACCATGGGAGACCTCCAGGGTAACCCATTGAGGTCTTCAGCTGCTGATATGAAGAGAAGGCTTCCTGGTGTTTCTACAAGTTCATGGCACTGGTGGCACTAGCCAGGAATCTCCTCTTGGGTGGCTAAGTGTTGACAGATGTTTTCCATCCTTGGGGGTACAATAAGAGCCAACATCCTCTCCTCCTGACATGACCTGTAGCTCTAATTCCCCTTTCTGCTAAGATCAATGGGATGTAATTCCAGCTGGTAACACCCATGGAAGACAGAGCAGGAACTTAGTGTTTCAAGCTGAAACCTTAGGTAAAAAAATGGTCCAAGGCACCCTCTTGAATGTTGTCAGATTGATTTCCACTTTAGCTCAACACAGAACTGCTTAGAGCCAAACCTTCACAAGATCTAGATCTATAGACCAAGAGGGACTGGGAAAGAGTAGTGCTTGTGTTGGAGCTGCAGAACACACCAGAGACATGCCTTGTGGCCATAGTCCAGGATGGACTCATCCACAACCACCCCAAGGGTATGATTGGGCTGACTGGTACAACCCCCATGGGGAAGAGGCAATAAAGCCACCACTGAAAGGGGCTGAAGAGGATTTGTCATGCTGAGCAAGTGCTATAAAGGCTTTTATTGCCACTTGTTGGGGAAGTGCCTGGCTCTTGACAGTGATGGAGTCCTTCTGAGCTGGAGATATTTATCTGCAGGGATAAATCAAGACTTATTTTACTGAAGAGCTGGGGCCTGATCTCAGAGCACAAAGCAACCAAGTGCTCCCAGGTTGACTCTCATGTCAGCTCAAAACCACCTCAGCCCCTAGCAAAGGGGAAACAGCAGTGCAGAGTGAGGTTCCTTCTGCTTGCAAGTCTCCAGAGACAGGACTACTGCCTTCAGGCCAGAATGGAGCAAAGACTGGAGCACTTCAGTTCACATCACACCAGCTGCTTGCACTTCACTCACTCTTTATTTACTGCTATGCAAAGCACCCAGTAGGAGCCTCCTTCTTGGCCAAGAGGAACAGCTGCTTCTCTGCACCCAGAGCTCAGGAAGAGGAGCAAAGGCTGGTCCCAGCAAGCCTGGTCAGCCCCAGTGAAGCAGACTGGTCCCAGCAAGCCTGGCCAGCCCCAGTGATGGAGGCTGGTCCCAGCAAGCCTGGTCAGCCCCAGTAAAGCAGGCTGGTCCCAGCAAGCCTGGCCAGCCCCAGTGAAGCAGACTGGTCCCACATTAACACACTGTCACCTCTGCTCTTTAGACAAGGCTGATTTAGGAGCAAGATGAGAAATCAGGAGCCAGAGCTGCTGTGGATTCTGAGGCTGCTTTTGCTTGAGAGTGCTGATGCCAAGTTACTCATTGTACACCTTAATGATGTAGGTAAGGCCAGGATCAGGCCCAGAGGAGCTCCATCCTCCTCCTCCCTCCCCTTGCCCCATTTTGGGGCCAATACTAAAGTTGCTGAAAGGCAGGAAGTGGCCATGCAGAAGTGCTGAATTGCAGCTTGCAAACCGACAGAGAGTGATTATTGCTGTCCAGGAGAGCAGGATTAATTCATCAGCCCAAAGTGAGACTCATATTTTGGGCAAAGTATTTTCACACAAGTGAAAATCTACATCAATTTTCTCAGCTGCTTGCTTCCTAGCAAAACAGTGCTGAAGCAACAAGGAAGAAAAGCAAAAGCAAACAGGAGAAGAAAGGCTCAGAGGATACTTGATCAGGTGTTGTATTAATGTGTGGCAAGGTACCAGTGGCAGGAAGAAGGTGATTTTCAGGGCATGTTAATAAAAAGCACTGAGCTGATGCAGAGGATCTGTTGCTTATTTCCCCCTTTTTAAACTCAGACCATCAGGAAAGGTGAGGGATCCAGTCCAGCAGCACTTTGCCTGAGAAGAGGAGGGGAGAAAAGGTCTGTTAAAGCTTGGATGGTGTGCTGCTAGTCAGGCAGAGTGAGTGTGATGGATGGGGTGGTTGCTCAGCATCAGGCAGGGTGCAAAAGGGCCTCAGTACCATCTATTAAAGCAATCCATTTTCCCAGCCTCATCTGGCACTCAGTCTTTGTCACCACACTTGTTACCTTCTCCTGATGGTAAATGCTGGGGAACTTCAAGGTATTTGAACAGTCAGGGACGACAAATCCCTACTAAGAAGAAAGTGTAAAACAGCAGGAGAAACATGTTGGCTTCATCCTGAGTGAACATTAAATACCTTTCCCATTTGTCTAAGGAGACAGTTAATGGGGAAACAGAGCTCTTTAATTGAACAGGCTGAGAGCTTCACACAGCTGCATATAACAAACGTGCAGGAGAAAGCCATTTTTCTAGGCAGGGATCCTAGGCTGGGTGAGGCAGGAGGGAGCATTTCTTCCAGAGAATTAACAGCAAAGGCAAGTGGCTGGGGAGGCCAATCCACCACCAAGCTTTCCCCAGTGCAGCTCTACTGAAAGGAACAGAAAGGGGCCTTGGAGCAGGCACGCAGCCCAAAAGTAGCCTAAGGCAACATGAAAGCAGTGGGTTATTTTTGTTGTGTTTTACAGTCATCTCAAAGCCCAGGGCATGCCAACTGGTGGAGTCAACTTGTCGAGGTCATCAGAGCCCTCTAGAGAGGTTTTTTCCTCACAGCATTACCCAGCAGGAAGCTGATGTGTCTCTGCAACATGCACTTGTGTTGGTGGTGCACCTTCTGCCAGCCCCCACATGCTTGACAAGAGGCAGTTCACTGGATTTCCAGACCCCTCCAATGGAGAGCTCAGCCCAGCCAACACTCAGGAGTTGTGTATGAGTTTCATCAGATGTTTCCCCTGACCCATGGTGCCCATTTGCAGTTCTATCAATCTCCCATGGCTGCTCCCCAAGCACAAGCCTTCAAACTCTCTCCTGCAGCACAGCCACTTCACAGCCTAAAGAGCAACAAAGATCCTGGGATTAACCTGAACCTCCTCTTCCTTTACTCACCAGAAATGTTGTTCAGCCATGGAGATCTGTCAGCTCTGCAGGGTGTGCAGCTGAGGGTGCTGGGGCCAGTGACACAGGCAAGAGCAGTGCAGCTGAGGGTGCTGGGGCCAGTGACACAGGCAGAGCAGTGCACTTAATGTCATTGTTAATTAATAATGTGATAATGAAGTGAAGAAAGCCCATTACTGGAGTATTAAGGGAAGGGGCAGAGGTAGGAATGTAGTAAGAGAGGGGTTGCAGGAGTCTCCTCTGTTGTCAAGTCCTCTTCCATCTGATTCCCATCACATCAGCTTATTAAACTCTGGGTTAAGAGCTGTGGCTTTTCCCTTGCTCCCCAGGGGTGGCTGTTTAAGACTTTCCTTTACCACATATCAAGGAACCTCTTAATTTGCAACTAAAATTTAGACTTAACCAGCTTGTTCTCACTCTGCAGTTCACATCACATCTCCTCCCTGTGGCTTTGTCTCCCTCCTGAACAGCTGCCTCCTCTCTTCTCCACAGGCTTTGATGGCTCAAGCAAGCTGCAGGAGCACCAGCCCCTCCCTCCATGGGGCTTTTCTCCTGTCTCCTCCCCACTTTTCTCCATGGCTGTGCACCTAGCACACCCCAGGCTGTGCAGAAATTCAGCAGTCATGTGCATGCCCTTTGCCAGGCTGTGGGGACAGCAGCAGCTGCCTGGGGACAGCCAAGGTGGTTGTGGGGCTCAAACCTTGAGCAAGGATGCCTGGAAGGAGCTGGCATTAGCAGGGTGCAAACAGCTACTCCAGATCACTTGTTTTCAAGCTAGGGTTTGCTTGAGCAGACATGGAGACTTTGTCTCCATGTCTGCTCAAGCAAACCCTAGCTTGAAAACAAGTGATCAAATGATACCAGCTCATTGCAGCTGCCTCTAGGTGGGTACCAGGAGACAGCATCACACCTGGGTGTCAAAACAGCAGCATGCCTTGGAACAAAGCAGCTCAGCAGTAGTATCTCCCAGGGCTTAAAGGTTTATATCTCCTTGGCAGACCCTGCTGATCACTGGAAGTCTGTGAGTCCTAGGAGGCCTAGTTCCAAATCCCAATTTCTGGGTCCAACCATAATAATAAGATGTTGTGATTCTGTCTCCCTGCTGACTGCAGGGGACTAGATCACCTTTAAAGGTCCTTTCCAACCTAAACTATTCTTTCTATGATTGTATGAAACTCTGGCTTCATCTCCCACATCACCTCCTCCACTCTCCTCACAAGAGCCTGGGCTCCAGAAAAGTTGGGAAACCTCAAAAAAACCCCCCCCAACCCAAATGTTTTACAAGTAAATATCTGGTTTAATATTTGTAAAAGCCCCAAACATGAGATTTCCCCCTCCTCAGAAGGCAGCAGTGTTCTCCCCACTTTACAAGACAGGTACCTTCTGAGTTATCTCAGAAGAGGAATTCCCATCTCTAGTGAGCTCTAGTGCTTGTAAAGATGCCAGTCTCAAGGGGTTTTCCCTGGCAATTTTCACCAGCACTGGTCTCCAGAAATCAATTCAATCCCCATTGAAATCAATTGCCATGTGGTTTAATACAATTCTGATCCTTGATTAAAGAGGAGATCAAGTTTTATAGATACTAGGAAAAGCCAATCCCTTCCATCCCACTATTTACTTCTCTTTTGTCCTTCCATGCACAGAACTGGAGCCATCCAGGGGCTGTTCATTGTTTGCTTCAGGTATTTCCTTTCCTATTTCAGTGGAGATCACCTCTGAATAGCATTTTCTTCAACACAATGTGCTCAGAGGCAATTTGGCAAGTCCTGTTTCCAGAGGCATCCTGAGCACCACTTTATGGCTCCACACTGGTGACTGGTGTGGTGGATCTCTTCATGCTGTACTAACCTCATGTCTGCAGCTAAAAAAGAGCAGAACCCACCCCCCCAGCCATCCCCAGCTGGTTGCATTCACAGATCTGGAGATTCATGAACCAGAGAATGCTCCCAGACTGCCAAGCAGATGAATTTGATGGAGCAGGCAGAAGTTCCCCCCATAACCTGGGGAATGGGAGGCAGTTTTTGTGCCTCCTGCAGTAGCTGCCCCCAGTTTGCAGCCACATGGAAAGAGCTCCAAGCTTTCCTTGCATCTGTGCTGCAGACTAGAGTTGTGTGAACTGCAGTCCCTGAGGACACAGAAGGTTTTGTCCAGATGTGGCTCTAATAAGCACTTCTCTTGGTCTCTTCAAAGCCCTGCAATTTGTGTGTGCTGCCTAATGAGAGGGTCAGGAAACCCTCCCCTGGGGCTGAGCTCCTCCTCCCAGCTGCCCACATGCCCCAGCTCCAGCCCATGTGGAGATACCAAGATGCTGAGGCAAATCCAGATGATGATGCTCAGAAGTTTAGGTCTTGTCTCCTTTCAGCAGGGTCATCTTTTCCTCCTGGGGGATGTAAAATGAGAAAGTGATGCTCTCCAAGTCTCCTTCTCCCAGGCACAAAGGAACAGCCTGGGCAGTTGCTGAATGCAGCTGATAACCTTCTGATCCTTCATCTCTTTTTAGCAGCATAAAATATTTGTACTTCCTGTCCCAAAACCACTCTGTAGGAAGACAAAAGAGGAGTGGAGAGCTGTAATTTCCAAGAACATGAGCTCTTTAGAGCTGTTGCATACAAGGGCACATCAGAAACTCCCCAGAAAGGAAGAAGGCATCAAAAAGTGGTGACAAAGGAAAAATCTTTTCCATTTTCTCCCAGCTTTCAATGGTGGGTGACACAGCTGGGAGTGGTGGGCTGCACTGCTCAGGCCTCACATCTCAGCCTTGAGATGTGCTTAGATGTGCTACATGCAGAATTTTGGCTGGACTTTACTTTTAATGAGGAAAAAAAACTGGTCTCCAAGATTGCTTTTGAAAATGGTCTTCAGTGTGGCAGAATTTCAGCTCCTTCTGACTCATGCAGCAGCCCTGGCTCAGTGATGCCTCCCCATTAAATGCTGCCTGGATTCAGGCAGTTGTGGTACAGAAAAAGAGGAAAGCAAGGCACAGAGGAGAGAAATCAATCCAGAGAGATCCACCTGAGTCCTGCTCTTGGCTTTCCTCCTCTCTGCAATAGGTTTCCTCAGGCAGGCCTGGCACTAGACCACAGAGCCAAGGGCATGTTTCCCAGTGTGTCCTTGCCACTAGATGTGAGGAGAGAGAGAAATATTGGTGAGCAAAAAGCAAGGGAGGAGACACAGAAGAAGGGAGGGCAGAAGAGCTTGGCTTGCTCTGTGAAGGAAGAATGGGTGAGGAAGATTTCTCTCCCTGAATAGCAAGCAGTAGAGCTTTGGAGCAGTAATTCTCTCCTTCTCACTGTCCACACTGCACTTTAGAAAACCTTAATTCCCTGCCTGTTCACATGGTTGCTCACACCAACACTCTGGAGGGTGGACTGAGGGTGCCTGAGTGCACCCAGGGAGAAAATTGGGAATGAAGGTGGTGCTTGAGGGAGCACTTAGTGTGTGGACAGGCTTAAGGACACCCTGGTGATGCTCCTCCTGCCTTGGCAGACAATCAGAGGTGGGCAAGATCTTCCAAGGTCTTTCCCAAAAGCACTGGGTGCCACTAGGGAAGGTGAGTTCTCCAGACAGCCTGCCACCAGCTCTTTAGGAGGCCAGGCTGCATGTGTAGAGGGATTGGTGGATGCCCAGCAAACATCAGCCCTCTCTCCTGTCCTGAAGGAAGAGCTCAGTGAGCTGAATGGCCAAAGCCAGCATTTTCAGGTGATAACCAGGCCATGACATCACCTGCTGTGGGCTGAGCTCTGTGCAGAGGACAAGGAAGGCTGCCTGGGTAGGCAGAGGGCTGGGGTGGACACAGGAGCAGAGCAGTTTGACTGCCAACTCCATGGAAAGACTGAAGCAGCAATTGCTTTCCAGTGATGGTATGTGCAAGGCTGGAAAGCACTTGATTAGGGCAAGAGGGATGAAATGGGAAGCAAATTGCAACCAACCTGCTCCCCAGTCTTATATCAAAGGTATTTCTGGCTATGTATGAGGATTCCAGGCTAAGAAATGGAAATGTTATGCTGCAGCTGTCTCCTTGCAGTGCTTCAGCCTGTCCCAGCCACAGAGCCCTCTCTCCAAGGCTCCAGGGATCTGGAAGATGCTTCAGCAGCTGCCCAGATCTGGGAAATTCTTAGATACTCTATTTTTGTGGAGCAATAGGGAAATGCATCTCACAAAGGCAAGGCCCTGGGTAGGAGAGGTCATCTGGGAGCAGACACAAACCACAGCAGCCTCTGCCAAGCACAGAGGGCTCCACCTGAGTGCCAGGGGTCAGCTGAAGCATTCAAACACCTCACAATCATTTAGGCACCCTTTGTGCAGCAATACTTCAGGTGTGAGTGGCTTGGATTGTAATTCATCATCCAAGTCACCCACAAGTCAGGTAATGTCAGTGAGTGGCACAAAGACAACCCTGAAGCCAAGAGCTGGGCTGAGCTCTCTGGAGTAAGACATTACAGGGGAAAAGTCAGGAGAGCTCTGGCTTTAGCAAGGTGACATCAGTTCAATAAGAAATTATTTTGTTGCCTGAACAAATGACAGTAACCATGCTTGGCAGTCCTTTAAGGAAAACTCATAAAGCAGCTTTATATATCAATAAATAATAATAAACATCTTCAAGGATTAGTGGGCACATTCCACTGTAGTGGAAGGGGATATGAGCTGCCCAAAGCAATCCCAATAATAGCTCATTTTACTGCAGAGAAATCTCCATCAGAGCAGCCAGTCACACTTGGCCCATGGTGAGGATTCTTCTTGCTTTAGAATAAGCTTCTTCCAAGTTTTCCACCCTCTTCAGGTTCTTTGTCTCATTGGACAGTTGCAGAAGCTACCTTCAGGCCAGGAAGAGAATCCTACTAGGCTTCCTTAGAGACAGTGAAGAGAAGGTGGTGATTTAGTGCAGCAATTGTACCTGGCACCTCTGAACCATCCTCAAAACAACCTGTGCCTCTCCAGAGCCCAAGGCAAGCACTGGCTGCTGGAACTGCATCTCCCAGGGGTTGGGCTGAAGAACCAAGTGGTGGTGGCTGTGAAGAAACCCTCTTTGCTTGCAGAAGAGTGACAGCCTGGAATGGTGGTGCAGAGACACAGGAGCTGTCAGCCAGCAATGAGGGACACCAGGAGGAAGCTCTGAAGACCTGGCTTCATTCCCCTGAAGGTATTATGCTGTGTTGGCAAACTGTTCTCATCTCATCTCTCTCTCTCCAAGTCCCTGAAAGGAGGTTGGAGCCAGGTGGGGATTGGTCTCTTCTGCTGGGTTACCAGTGAGAGGACAAGAGGAAACAGCCTCAAGTTGCACCAGGGGAGGATTAGGTTGGATATCAGGAACAATTTCTTCCCTGCAAGAGTGGTTAGGCATTGGCCCAGGCTGCTCAGGGCAGTGGTGGAGTCACCATCCCTGGAGGGGTTTAAAAAGCCAAGAAATGTGGCACTTAGGGACATGGTTTAGTGGCATGGGAGTGCTAGGTTGATGGTTGGACTCAATGATCTCACAGCTCTCTTCCAACCTTAATGATGCTCTGACACCAAGAGCCACAGCTCTTCCTGCAGTCCTCAAGGTCAATCAAGTGAAAGTCTGTTGGGTGCAGGAGTGCCAAAGGGAGCTACACTTCCACCCATCACATTCAAGGGCCACAGGGCTGCCCAGTCTCCAGGGCTCATTTCCTTCTTGGCTTTTCTGGCAGCAGAGCCAGATGTGACACTGCTTAGGCTGTCCCCAGCTCAGGTCACACAGGCTCTCTGCTCTCTGCACAGCTGGCAGCCAGGATGTTGGGATTCAGCAGGTCCAGACTTACAAGTGCCATGGTCAGAATGTGTTCTCTACTTGAGGACAGTGTCCAAAACCAACTTCTAGAAGCTGTCCACAAAATGGGATGAGACAACACAGAGCTTTAAACCCAAGGAGACATCTCAGCACTGAGTTTGCTCTACCCCAGCAGGACAAACAAAATCAAGCATTGCTGCTAAATACATTTCCCTGGTCTCTTTAGCAGTGCCTTCAAATCAGTGTCAGTGTTGTTCATGTGGGGGGGAGTTTTCTGAGAGGCTATAATCAGCCTTATTTAAATGGGTTTGGTCTTTTGCCTGGTGGCATCACCTGAGAACTTGTTCTGCCATGTGGAGGGTGATTTCCTGGGAGATGTTCAGGCAGACACCTTGGATT
This sequence comes from Galbula dea, assembly GCA_013399015.1. NCBI lineage: Eukaryota > Metazoa > Chordata > Aves > Piciformes > Galbulidae > Galbula > Galbula dea. The sequence continues at coordinate 458,017 of VWZX01001527.1, read as the reverse complement.
CTTTCAGTTTTCATTAATTTGATTCCTTGCAGGCACAAAAAGGCTGCAATAATGTGATAAAATGAGGGAAGTGGTGACATTTAATATCATAAAAGAGCATAGAGGGGGGGGGCTTGGTGTTTTTAAGTGTCACCAGCACACTTTTTCAGAGACAGCCCAGCCCTGGGAATCAGAGCACTGAAAGAATTTAATCTGTGCATGATAAAAGGAATGGTTAGAAATAATTCACTCCTTGTCTTACTGCATAGAGACTAATTTGGGAGCTCATTATTTATTTGGCAAGTACTTAGCATAGCAAATCAATTTCTAGTGACACCTCAGATGAGGTAATTTATACTGAAAGTCAAAAGAAGATGGCAAAAAGGAAGATTAAACCTTGTTATTTTCTAAGCAGACTGTTTGGGTCTCCCTGTGCTGTCCAGGGCTGGCAGCAGGAAGGGCAGAGGGGAGCTGGGATGCTCTCTGGGGTGCTGTGATGCCTCCCTAGATCTACCAGCTCTTCAGCCTTTTACCAAAGCAGGGAGAAGAACAGGGACAAGAAGTCTGTCTGTGCTCCAGGGTCATGGGGAGGCAGCTCAGATGCCAGATACTGCAGTGAGGCATTAGATGACTTGATCTATCCAGCCCCATGGCAAGACTTGACTCCCTTCCTTGGACTCAGTCTCCAACCAGCTGAATAAACCTGCCCAAGGAGAAGCAGATAGCACTTGTGGGAGGAGGAAAGTGTCCTCAGCTTGCATCCTTTGCTATGTCTCCTCCTTTTCCTGGTTATAGGAATCAGATGAACAAAAATACTCTTCCACAGGCACAGCATGGGCTTAAGAAAGCTTTAATGGGGACTCAAAAGCTATGCAACAGGCAAAATTCAGATGTCTTCCAAACTTGGGCCAGGAATGCAGCAGAGGATTGAGTGCTCAAACACAGAACTCCATCAGATGTTTTCTTACACAAAGCCTTGGCAAAGGAGGCAAGAGGAGAGGCCAGTGGCTTCCCTGAAGGTAGTGGCAAGACATTGGAGTTTCCTTGGTTTCTGCTACTGTTGCCAGCCCAAAAAAAGGGTGTGTGAATCTCTGGTGTGTGAGCTAGGAGGAGCCTGGAAGAGAGAGAGGAGGGAAGGAGAGAGTCTGGAGAGGACAAGGGACACTCAGAACAGTGCTCAAGTAGTAGATACCCTGCAAGCTGGGAGGGGGTGGGATGTGTCCTGGGGGTTCTGACACAGCTTTGGCTTTGTGCGTCTGCTTCTGTGTTTTCCATTGCAAACAGTCCTAAGCAGCTGGAAGTAGGCACCTGGAAAGAGGTAACTCCTGGCTGGCCCTGCTGCAGGAGCCTAGCTGAGTCCACTAGGAAGGGCTCAGATCCTTGGCCAAAGCACCACACCAGAGAGGAACAGGTCAGCAGCTGCTGGGGTCTGGGGGCAGGAGAGAGCCATGAGGGTTTGCCCACTTGTGGGCAGTTCAAGGGAGGTTTGCAAAGGGGTTGCTGCCTCTTGGATGTGAATTGCATTGACAGAAGGAGAGAAAAGGCTTGAAATGAAAACTTTTCAGGCCCAGGTTTCCTAGCAGAAACTTCTTCCTTTTTGTTTTGGGTTGATATTTTCAAATTAAAACTAGGAACACTCCAAAATAAGCCAAATTTTATCATTAAGAGAACACAGAACACTTGGGAGTGACAAAAAATGCTTTGCAGAAGCCAGTGGCAGCTGCTGGTATTTTACTCTCTGAGAGCAATAGGATCATTGTCTGCTTTGCTCTAACCTGAGGTTTTTTTCCCTCTAATGTTTCAGTTTAGAAGAATGAAAAACCAAAACCAAAAACCCAACAGTATTTGTCTAGTTTTAGGCACATCTGGGAACTCACAGCCAACTGCAAGGTGCCCTTTGCCTAAAGATGCTTAAGGAACAACACTCTTAGGCAGCAAAGAGCACACACCAAGCCCCACATGTCCTGCCCAACCAATTACAGGTTAACACCAGCCTGGCAAAGCTCAGCCATGAAAATCCTCTGCACTGGTTTCCTTGCCCTGTCTGTAGCCTCATGGCACCAACAGGAGCTACATCTCCCCCTGCCTACTTCAGCATCCTGGTGGCTTGCTAGAAAAATGCCACTTTCTGCAGCCACCTGCCAGAACATCCCAACCTGGCAGCCAGAAGTGGTCAGAGAGAGCAGAAAAGGAGCTCTTCTCATGGAAACATATGATTTAATGCTGGTGACTCTGGCTGAAATGAATAAATGGACATTGGCCATGGACTGAATTAGGTGGCAAGCCCTAACATTAACTGCTCTAATCAGGCTGTGCTTTGGGTTACTTTTGCCACAAAGGTTCACTCTTCAAAGTAACAGGAGCACCAAGCAGTGACAGCAAGACCTGGCCCCCTTCTCTTCTAGGAGGGCTGGTGGCTTCACCTGCCTTGGAGAGTATCTGTTGCACCCTCTGGAAAACCCAGCAGCACTTTCTGCTCTCAGGAAACACCCCAAAATATTACAGACATTTGATCTGCAAAGCCTCAGAATGCTGCAGTGGAGGATACCCAAACCTTGCCATGAGGGCACAAAGGCTGCCACCCCAGACAATGCTGGTTTTATTCTCTCTCTTTACAGGACAGCTGGAACTATTTCCAAACTGGGACCAAATCTGGGGCTGAATTGCTCTGAATTTGGATTAGCTTCATTCCTACTCCAGAAATAGCTTTCTGGTGCCTGCCTTTACAGATATCAATGATAAAATTACTGCTTTTTATTAAGGAACCACTCAACCCCATGTACCCTTAACCCTGCCTTGATTCCCAACCCCTTTAGGAGTCTTGGGCAGAAATTTGCTTAGAATCAGATGTCATTTGGTATCTTGGGGGGGGTTACAGCATCCCACTCCCCAAAAGCCAGACTCCCCTAGTTGCTCCTTAGGACAGGCACAGTGGTCACTGTTTGCCAGCAGGGACATCTCTGGGTCTTCTAGGTGCCCACAGGAGGGGTGGGGGTGTGTGCACCCAAGCTGTGTGTGAGCTTGCCTTCCCCAGCTTTGCAATTAACAGCCAGAAAAGCTCTGCAAACATTTAAACAGGCTTTAAATAGCCATGAGCACACAATTGCCATGTAAAGCATGCCCATCTAATTAAAGTAATTGAAGTATCAATTTCAGAGGCAGCACATGGCAGCTCCCCCTGGGCTTTAAAGTGTCCCTCCCCCCCAGTGTAAGCACACTTCAGGAGCCCTCACACCACAGCTCTTGAGGGATGGCTCAGTGGTGGCAGTGAGCCTAGGCTGTGCCTGGAGGGTCACCAGAGCAGTGGCTCTGCTCTGCTGGAGAAACAAGCAGGCAGGGCTCAAAGTCAGGGATGCATCTCCATCTCCTTCTCCTCCTCACACTCCCACCAGCTGCCACCCTCCCAGTGTCCCACTCCTTGCTCTCATGTTGCCTTCTCCTTACTCAGGAGCTGGTGATTGCCTGCTCCTGTGTGGGCCCATGTGCACCTCATGAGGTCCAACAAGGTCAAGTGCAAGGTCCTGCAGCTGGGTCAGGGGAAACTCCTTGTATCAATCCAAGCTGGAGTTGAGGGAATGGAGAGGAGACTTGGGAGCATTGCTTGGTGAAAAGCTGGCCATGAGCTGGCAATGTGTGCTCACAGCCCAGAAGCCAACTGTGCCCTGGGCTGCATCCCCAGCAGCATGGCCAGCAGGGCAGGGAGGGGATTCTGCCTCTGCTCTGCTCTGGAGAGACCTCACCTGCAGTGCTGGGAGGGGATTCTGCCTCTGCTCTGCTCTGGAGAGACCTCACCTGCAGTGCTGGGGCCAGCTCTGGAGTCCTCAGCACAGCAGAGACATGGACCTGGTGGAGCAGGTCCAGAGGAGGCCACAAAAATGATCTGAGGGCTGGAACTCCTTTGCTGTGAGGACAGGCTGAGGGAGTTGGGGTTGTCCAGCCTGGAGAAGAGAAGGCTCCAGGGAGACCTTACTGCAGCCTGCCAGTACTTAAAGGGACCTGTAGGTGATGGTTTTAAACTAAAAAGAGGGAGATTCAGACTAGATAGAAAGATGAATTCTTTTCACAATAAGGATGGTGAGACCCTGTCCTAGGTTGCCCAGAGAGGTGGGAGATGTCCCATCCCTGGAACCATCCCAGGTCAGGCTGTCTGGGGCTCTGAGCAACCTGCTCTAGGTGCAGATGTCCCTGCTGACTGCAGGGGGTTGGACTAAGTGACCTCTACAGGTCCCTTCCAAGCCAAACCATTCTGATTCCTTAGTAAGGATTCAGGGCTGCTCCCCAGGGTTTCCAAACCCTCACATCCTGGGAACATGACCACACTGGCTCAGAGCTCAAGGGGTCTCTTTTGAAATGGGGATGGCTTCTAGATATCTCCAAGGCATCTACAGCAAATGTGAGGAGAAATCTTGAGATATTTCCAAGAAATCCTGGCAAAAAGAAGTGACTCAAACCAAGAAAAAAAAACATTCTGCCTTTTTATTTTAAAGGCAGGGATTATCTGAGGCAGAGAGATGCAGAACTGGGCTGGAGAAACACACCCAGCCCTGCACACTGGGAGAGAACCCAGAGTCAGTCTGCTCAGGCAATGATTACTCAGTCATGTTTAACCTCAGAGTAGGCAGTGTTACTCAGATCCTCCTGTTCAAGGCAAACAAATCAAGGAATAAACACCAATTCAAGGAAGTGCTGATTTGAATATGTCCTCAGGAGACATTTTCCTGCACAGCCATTGAGCAGTGTAACACTAACAGGAGCAGTAAAGCTCTTCCCACAGTCCCTACCCCTCTGTGGGCACAGCTGACCCCAGTGCTCTCAGTTTCATCAGCCACCTCTTCTACTCAGCCCTCCTGCTTCTCTGCCTTGCCAAGACTACTTCATGTAAAGTCACCAAACATCCTCTAACAGGAGAGGCTTGTGCCCATCACTAACTTGGAAGACCTGAGAAGCAAAAGCTTCAGATTTAACTACCAGGAGTGAGATAAATTTGACCCTAAATCTCATTGCTAGTCATCTGGATCATCCCATTCCCCTCAAGCTCTGCAGATGAATCAACCACCCAAAAGCTGACATAAACCCCCAGCAGGCAAAGGTGAGGAGCTCTGGAAAGCTGCTCCTGTGCCATTATCCTTTTGAATCTCTTTGGGATTAAATGAACCTCTCCAATAATACTTCTGAGAGCCCTGTCTCTGCATTAAGCCCTCTGCTATTTTCTCACTCATGTGTTTATTTGTTCAGTCCTCTAAATTCAGAGCACAAACTTCTGCCTTGGCCACCCTCTGTCCCCAGCCTTGGGCCATGGCCATGATAACAGTGTCCTGGAGAGGAGCAGAGCCAGAAGCTCCCTGGGACTTCATCTGCCATCTCTGGCAGACTGCTGCAGCAGAAGCCAGGCTCTACCAGAGTCCTGCAGAGCAGCTCCTGGGCCCAGGTTTCCAGATTCCCTGCTGAAGCCAAGCAATGGCTCTGAGTGGTCTGTCCCCATGCCAAAGTTCCCCTTTTTTCCACATGGAACACTCAATAACCCCAAACCCTGCACTTCTCAGCCTACCTCTGCCATGCCTTCTGCTACTGCAGATCTCCAGGGTGGCTGCATGGCACCAGAGCCTGCAGAGAGCAGCCAGGAGAGACCAAGGCTTTCAACCTGAGCCAGCAAGGAGGCTCAGCTGCACACTCATTAGCTGAGGTGTACATGGTAATTAATCACATCAGGCATGAATAATTAAGAATAACTAATTGCATGTCTCCTGGCAGAGAAGTGTGCATATCCTCTGGGTCTGATTACACCTCCCCTACATTCTGCTGGGCACACACCCATTACTGGTGTGACTCCAGACAGGGGCTGAGCCTTCCCAATGGAACAGAGAAGGTTTTCCATGGCTTTTCATCCACCTTGGGATAAATCTCCTACATCCTCTTGCTCCAATTGAGTTAGCAGCACAAGTGTGACTTGCTGTATTCCTGCCCCTGCTGCTCAGAGCCCTGGATGATCATGGTTGGCCATGGTAGGTTTGCCACTGCAAACACCCAGGCTGGGACCACAGGGATCATCCCACAGCAGATGAGGTTAATTAGGTGAAAGAGCAACATGGAGAGGGTTACTTCATTACATCCTGAGCAGTTTGTGTGATTAATAGTGTCAAATGACACCTCATTAGCCTCTCAGGAGGGAGAGGATGGGTACAGGAGCCTGGCTATTAATGGGAGATAACAAGGAGCAACAGCAGCTGGAATGGCAGCAGGTTTATCACAATCTCTTTGAAGTTGAACTATCTGAAATGTGAAATGTTGGTTTTTTTACAACTCCAAATGAGTATTCTTGCCATTGGAACACACAACAGGATCTTTGTGCTGCATTTCATCTGTTAGTTCACCTTCAAGAATGGAATGAACTTGCCTAGGCTCCAGAATGTTTTATTCAAGACAGTCTGATATCATCATTTAAGATGTAAATCCTAAACTAATAGAAGCTGAAACTGATAATAAAACAGCAATTAATCCACAGTGAGGGTAACAAAAATTAACAAACAGCTGTTCAAATATTTATAGCAGGGAAGTTGTCACTTGTACATGGATGCAGTGCTGAAGACTGCCTCTGAAGGTACAAAATTCAGCTTTCTGGTGGGCAGAAGGTTCTCCTGGAAGGAGCTGCCTAACATTTGCTGCAAGAGAAACAGCCCCAGTGACAGCAACACCTACTTCCAGGGATGGACTCTGGGAGAATTCACTTCTAATCTTCCCAGTTTTCCTCCTGGTGTTTGCTCTCCTGAATGTTTTGCTTCTTCCCCACTGTAGCTGGAAAGCTGGGGCAGGGAGATGATTCCCTGGAAGGGCTGTAGTTGTGCATCTGCTGAGCACCACACACACCTCACTGCCTTTGCCTGCTCTCATTTGATGTGCAGCATCTCCAGAGCAGCTTTGCTAAGGCTGGGGATAGGCTTTTCTGCCTTGAGTTTTGCAGACTCAGTGGAAAGGAAAAAAACAACAAATCCAAACCAAGGGAGGGATGAATGTTTGTGTAGAGCAAGGAGCTGGGCTGTGGAACCCACAGTCACCTCACATGGTTAAAACAGAGGCATCAGGTGCAGGTACTGAAGATGCAGAAGTATATTAAGATGACTACAGACTGGGAAGGTTAGGAAGGATCTTGTTTCTGTCTGCAAGGCAGATACTGGCAGAGACCAAGAACCCTGCTATATGGAGCAGTTCATGGTCCACTTCTGGCTGAGGTGCAGCTTACCCTAATAGTTCCTTTCCAGAAACACTTGAGACACAAAGAAGTGGTCTGCAAATAGCTGCTTTGTTGCAGAGGTGGCTTGGGAACTCTCACAGCTGCTTTTCAATCCTACAGCATCAGCAGGACATATATATATGCATATATAGCACTAATGGGAAGGAGAGAGGGAGAAGAGAGAGGAGGACACTGCCCTTACAACCCTACCCAACAAATCTGCCCCAGCTAGATGGACCACTGGCCTCAGCTGCTCTCCTTTGTGCCACCAACTGGATTATAGACTGGTCAGTTCAAACCTCCAAGGCATCCAAAACCTCAGCAATACATTCCCAGCCCCTTCCACAAACCCTCTGCTGGAGTCAGACAGCCAAAGAGAAAACAAGGCAGGAGGGGGAGAAGAAGGTGTGTGCAAACCTTTGCAGGTGGCTGCTCACCAATGGATGCAGTCATTTTCATCTCCACCAGCTCTCCCAAGCCAAAGGAAAAATTCAAGCTGGCATGTCACTCTGCAGGCAGATGTGTTTCATAATGCATGGCCAAGATATATTTTATTAATTCTGGGTTTTTTGCAGATCTCTCTTTGCATAAGTTTCATCTTCCCATGAAGCTGCTTGGCTCTGTGTCTCATGGCTTGGTCTTTTAATACTTTCTCCTTTTTCCTGGGGGCTGCTGTGGGGACCTGAGCAGATCCCAGAGTGCTCTGCAGGTGGCACAGCAGCCAGGGAGTCCTTGGGACAGAGGCAGGAGAATCCCAGCCTCAAGAGGCATGTGGTGAAGGTTGCCTTACAGCTGTGAAAGGCATTTGGGTCCAGTCACCTCTACCAGTCAGCCAGCTCCAGTGCTCACTTGATACCAACCTAAAACCTGTTTCAGGACATTTGATATTTTCCTTCACTAAGCCTTTTGGAAGTTATCATTTGCTTAGAGGATCTAACTGCTGAAGGGGAAAAAACCACAGGCATGAGATTTCAGTGCTGGATGCTTCCTCTTCTTGCTGCCAGATGTGTGATAAAGCCCATTCCCCATGGAGCTGTGCTGCTCTCCCTATCCCCTGCAAAACACACTCCTCTTTAGGTAGCTGGCAGTGTGTCAGAGCTTGAGGCAGTAGAAAAGCAGCCAGGAGGAGCAGTAAAAGTGATGGGATCAAGGGAGAGAATTTGGGTGTTGCTTCAGCCTCAGGTACCCCAGCTCTGCTGCTTCTCATGCCCCTGTCCTGCAGCAGAGGCTCTCACCCTCATGCACCCAGATTTGCTCTGATGTTAACACCCTGGTGGAGAACCCCATCCTGTTTCCAGCTCAGCACCCTGCTGGATTCCTGGTTATTCTCACCCACTTCTTCTGAGCCCTTTCAAACAGTCTCCTCCACTCTATTAGTTACCAGCCATCTCCCAGGGGTGAAGCCCTGGGCTGGCTACACCATGGCAGGGTTCAGCACCTCTATTTGGGGTACATCTTCCCTGGAGGTGCTTTCAAAGTAAGCACAGCTGGAGAGAATCCTGCCCTAGCCAAGAGCACCAGCGCAAAAACACCTTCCCCAGGTGTCAAACTGGGAACCCAGCAACCTGAGTTTGTTCCTCTCCCAGCTGCCTCACCAGCAGGGATGCTGGCTCATGGGCACAGTCCCTCCCTGACCTGGAGGCAGCTTCTCTCTGCTAAACCCATTTAGGCTTTTTTTCTACAGGTAAAACCCACAAGGATTGGGAGCAGGCAAAAGCACAAGCTAATAATGTACCAACCATTTGGAAAGAAGCTGAGAAGGAGACCATCCACTCATGGTACCAGCTAGGGAACAGCATTTCTGTTACACAAAGCTTTTCAGGGCCAGGCTTTTGTGAGCTGAGCCTATGTGGGGGCATAGCACAGCCAGGGATACCTGGAGCAGTGTTTCCAGGCAGAGTTGGTTTGGGGAAGCTTTCTTGTTGGGGTGATTTTTTGGATAGGGAGTTTTCCCCCTTTTTTGTCTTCACAAATCCTTTCTCTTCCCAAATCTTTTCAGCTATCTTTCAGTAGTTTCAGTGCTCAAAAGCATGGGCTGAGCAGGACAGGGTTCAGCTCTTCTCTCTCTGGTGAAACTGCAGAAGCTCAGCCTGCAGACTGTGTGCAGAAAGCTTCATGCTGTTCCTCTAGGGACATTTGACACCAAATAAAGGTTCTATCACTCTCCTCCTGTGAAGAAAGGCACTGAGTAAGGAACATGTGGCAGCTGGGAATGTGGACAGACTGGCAAGTGGCAAATCTGTGCTTGGGGCAGGCCAGGATTTAGGGAAAAGCTTCCTTTTAGACCCAGAAGATGTTTTCAGGAGTGGCTTCTGAAAGTGTTACTGACAGAAACTGAAGAGTTGTTCAGAAAAAAAATGTGCCCAAACTTGTAATCTTTGGCATCTGATTTGGAAATGTCAACCCAAATCTATCTGACTTTCTTCTGTCCTCCACTTTTGCCTTGGACTAACTCAAATTGGCAAAGCATCCTAAGCAATGGAAAGTTGATTCTTTCTGCCAGGAAAGGTTTTGCTCTCCAAATTAGAATCTGCCTTGGATTTTGTTTCCTCCTCCCCTCCCCCCAAGTCCTGGTGGGAAAGATGGCAAAGTAGCACAACACATGTGATTCAGCAGAGATCTCCTGCATGGTGCTGAGTGATTCAGATCCAAAGGATAGGAGCAAAAGGGAGAAGAGCAAAAAGCCCACAACTGAAAAGGCAAAATGAACAAAGCAACACAAGTATGTAGAGAGAGATGTAGATTTCCTTCTACATACACACATAAAATGCATAGAAGGAGACCTGAAATGGAGTTCCTGAAGCTCTCTCTTCACAAACCTCAGCATTTGCTGCTAAAAGCAACTTTTCAATAGAGCAGCCTTAACAGCTACACCACTGCTACTACCCAGAGCCATCAGAGACCCTGCTGATCTCCCTCAAACACAAGTGCAGGGAGCTGAGAGCACAATTTAAAGCCAGGATAAAGAAAGTAGATTGATCACAACATTAATTAAACCTCCAGACAACTTCATAGAGTGAAATCAATGTCTCCTGTGCAGAGAAACTTCATCTGAGCAAGAAGTAGTGAGGGACAATGGGTTAGAAGAATCCATAACCCTCCATGCTGCTCTCTCCATCCCTGGAGATGTTTGTAGTGGATGGGAGATGGAAGTGTCCCTGGATGTGCATTCAGCAGGGTAAGACAAAGTCCCTTTCCATCCAAACACCATTACCCTGTGGCCCTGAGCAGTCAAGAGCTGGTCTAATGCTTGATCACTAGTGCTGGGGTTTCACACCACATTTTAGATGCTGCTGGAATGTGGAGGAAGCAGCATCAAGAGAAGGCAAAGCAAGCCAACATCTTCCAGTGCTGGGAGCAGCACAGGGACTTCCAAACCACCTCTGCCTTTGCCAGCTTGAAAAGATATTTCCCCTGATTTTATTTGGTTGTTTTTTAAATGCAAAACCCCTCTAGATTCTGCTCCTGTTTTACATTTGCTATTAAAGAGTGAGGCTTGCTCAGGCCAAGGTCTTTTCTGATTCCCAGTGCTGCCTGGCTAGCTCTATTCCTTCAGTTAATACATTGCTGATGGAAAATGTGCTGGTAACCAAGTCATAAGATCAAGAGACCATCAGTTTTGCAGGACATAAAACCCATCAGCCAAATAAATAAAGATTCCAAGATAAAATATTGATTTTTAAAGGTTAAATTAATATTCAGGATTCTGGACTTCAAGAGAACCTTAACATGACCCCAAGAAACAAAGAAAGGGAGAATAACTGACCTGCTTTTGCACAGCTCCACACTGCAAAACTGTCAAACCCCAGTTTGTTTGGTCAGAATTCAGCCAGATTTTGCTACCACATCACTTACACAAAACCAAATACTTCTTCTTTCAAGTCTTGTTCTGACAAATCCTTTGCTACAAGCAGATCACTCCCCAAGGCTGAGGTTTACCCCAGCCAGCCACTTGGACTCCACTCCTAACTTAAACAAGAACTTCCCTGGACTGTGAACTGCTCCAGGGTTCTTCCCATGGAATATTTGCAGTGCAAGCTGGATCAGTCCCTTGGCATTTAATCTGCCTCTTACTGGTACCTGGTAGCAAAGGTGACCTCATTTTACAGGGACCAGGTGTAGATGGAAACCTCCACTCTTCCCAGCCAGCTTCAGCTGCTCTGTCAGCCACATGCAAACACTATTAACACCCAGATTTCATTTACTGCAAGAGCTATTTGGCAGGTGGAAGAGGAATTAACCAGCTCAACAGGCCTCTTTATGTGGTGATAAAGGAGAAGTATTGATCAGTGTGGAGTTCCCTTAACATCTTCCTGGCTGTTTCTCCTAATCCTGTTGAACTTCTCTCATCTGGGAGGGCTCAGGTGAGCTCCTCTGCTGGTGGAACCCAGCAGGAGCCCAGATGCTGATGGTGTTGCACAATGTTTGATTCTAACTGAGGACCTGATGTTCAGATGATTCCAAAAGGAAAAATCCTCTCTGTCCTCTGCTCTCTTCATGTGATTGTGTTTCCTGCCAAACTCAGGCTTGACCCTGACTCCCTTTGCTGTCTGTTAGACACAGCACCACTAGTGCCAGTGGTGTTAGGAGATGAGCAGTGGTGTGGAGGAAGCAGAGGGAAGCACTTGTGCCCATTTGCAATGAGAGCTCTGTTTCCTGGCTAACACATTCTCCTTGACTTCCAGAAGTTAAACAACATGCAATCAGACATTGATGGGTATTGACTGAGCATCTCCATGACCTCACTCTGCCTTTCAGGAGTTTTCCTAGCTGGGCAGCTGCTAGGGAGGGAGGATAGCCTCCCCCAGCCCACTCACTCTTATTTTCTGATGACAGCAATTGCATGCAGTCAACTTCATGCTCAATTTGGCTTTATTTAAATGACTACAAGGGAAATAAAATGCTTGGAAACACAACTTTTCATGCACCCATTTGCTAACACACCGTGCAGAGCTGACTGCTGCAAACAAAAGGCAGCTCTGAGAGGCAAGTATTTATTACACAAGTTTCAGCTTCAGGATCTCTTTTGCTTATGTCCAGTCCCTTTGATTTAATTACTTGGGTTAATTTGATCTACCAGTGAAGCTGCAGAAGAGCAGTTCTTAAAGAGAGAGCTTTATCCTTACTCTACAACTCCTATTTTCCTTTGGACTGTCCCTATAAATCCATGTCCCTTCCCTTACTCACCAGGGTCTCTTTTACCTGGTACAGTGGAGGAGGAAGCTATGTGAAGTCCCCAAATAACTGCAAAGACAAAGAACAACTTCCCCAAGTGGGGATTTGTGCAGAGCAGTTCAGGCACTTCCCTGCACTGCATTAAAGAGCTTCTGCACACAAAACTGTCTTGGGATGAGGCCCCTCTGCCTGTCTCCTTCTGCTTCTATCTACAGCCACTGCCCAGGAGAGCCCTGGCTGGTTTGTGGTGCAGCTTTTGGGAGAGCTAAAGACTCCTGCAGAGAAGTTACAACATTCAATTAAGACAAATGGACTTCTTGCCTGCAATTTCCTTTTCCCCTTGGAGTGCTGCTTGCAGGTTTTTCACAGCAGGTACCTGTGCTGCTGAGCTGAGGAAGAGCAACCAAACTGTGCTGAGCTGATGACAGTGTCCTGCACCATTATGGCTCTTCTCAGCATCAGGGCTTCTGGATCCAGGGACATGTGAATCCCTCTTCTCACACTTGAGACACTGTGGCAGAAGTACTTCAGAGGAAAACACCAGAACTTGTCCTTATTGCTGAAGAAATGGAAAGTTTCTGGGAACCACAGATAGTGTTGCCTGGTTCAGCAGCTGCTGATTCAGTGTCATCATCAAAATGAAATCAAAGCCCACACCTCCTCATCACCCCAGCAGCACTTTCTGGGGTGTGGAGGGTCCAAAGGAGGACACAAACTCCCTTCATGAGAAGCACAACAGTTTCCAGTACTGGGGTGTGTAGGAAGACAAAGGGCTTGGAGTAAGAGTCTTGTGCATGCAGAAACAACAAATGCTGAAGAGAGTCAGATGAGCTGGGAGCATGTTTAATTCCCAGTGTCACACACATCCTTCCAACAGCTAAAATAAGAAACTATTGGCTAGGCTGCCAGAAGTGGGGAAGGGAGTGGAGCAGGGAGCCAGGGGCAGCTTGCAGGAGCTGCTTGTAGGTGGAGACACAGCTCTTAGTTGAGAAACAGCTAACTCACATCACTCCAGCCTTCAGCCCAACAGCACCTTGCAGTCCTGCAGGGCTTAGCTCTCTTCAGCTGGAAGTGAAGGTCCCTGCAGGAGGGCAAATGCAGTCTAGCTTGGCAGCCAACCCCTGGGAGAGAAGCCTATGTAGGTGCTGGGGGCTGTTCTCCTTTGTCTCTGCCTTCTGGACTTTTCTCTCTGTAATAGAAATAGGTTTGTCAGTCAGTTGGTTCTTTTTTGGCAAAAGGGGAGAATGCTTTCAGTCAGCACAGGAAAAACTAAGTTCATTTCTGCCAAGTTTCAAGGTGGGTGCCTGGTCCTCATTGGCACCAGTCATTGCCCAGAGAAAAGTCTCCCAAGGATCATCCACAGCCTGAAGCTGTCATTGACTTCCCTACCCTTCTCAGTCCACATTTCAGCTCATTGGGTTCCCCCCCTCTGAAACACTGCACCAGAAGCAATACAGGCATCTCCTTCTTCCCTAGACTCTGAAGAACTGCTTCCACAGCTCTGGGAAAGGAGACTCAGAGTCCACATGATACCCAAAGGCAAAGAACAGCCTTTGGAGTTCTCCTTTGTCTTTCCCCCTAGTCATCAGCAAATGGAAGAATTGTCCAAGATGACAAAATGGCAACTTATTTGGTGTTTCAGAGAGGCTGATGGACTCCTGTGGCCAAAAGCATGCTCCACAGCTGCAGTCCAAAGTGGATGACAGACAATTTCATCCTTGCCTGAGCATTTTGAGGTTGCTGACACCCAGCATGTGAGAAGCTGTTTGCATCAGACTGCCTGATAGCCCTAACCCCTTGCACATACCAAGTAGTCAAAGCTTTGGATAAGCTTTCAGTTCCATGCTGGGGAATTTTGGTGCCCAGCTGGTGGTCTAACTCCAGACAGGGCTACTTGGACACCCTGAAAGCCTTCTGTGATGGCAGAAGACAGTACCTGACCACCTGATACTCTTTTTCCAGCTACAGCTTTCAGGGAGCTGATGGTGACACAGCCCCTGGGAAAAAAACCAACCCAAACCAAAAGACTGGGAGCAACCAGCTCAGGTGGTGGGATATGGCATCCTAGAGCAATGGGGCATCCTTCCTGAGTAGCACAAGAGCTCTTCCCTTCAACCATAACACAGCCTCTAGGACCACTGAGAGCTAAAACAGGACTCTGTCACTTCTGCCAGCTTAAGCCTCCTGAGATCCCTCACTGCTGTGATGCTACAGCCCATGGAGGGCATCAAAGTCTTCCTGAACAAGGCTTCACACTCTCAAGCACATGTTCTTCAAGGCCTTTGTTGCCTGAGGAGGAAGACAGCTGTCCAGAGGCATCAGGAGGTGGCATCAGGCACCCAAAATCCTCACTTTATCTTTAGGAGCACCTGAGTCCTGCTGCAGAAAGGCTGTGAAAGGCAACTCCAGAGACTTGGCATGGCCTTGTACCAAGTCCCAGTACCAAGACTTTTATTGTCTCACCTCTCTGGCAGCAGCATTTCTTCCATCTGACAGGTAAGTAGGAGCTTGATGATCCTGGTAGGGCTCCCTTTAGCCCTTTCCCTGGAGGTGAAGTCCATCTGGCCCACATCTGACATGTCCCCTGGCTGAAGGAGTGCTGCACAGAGGTGGGAGCAGGGACAAACCCAGACCTAAGAGATGGCAATGTCCCTCTGAACCAAAGGTGGCTCTGGAGTGTGGCCAGGAATGCAGTGCAGTAACCAAGTGAACCAGGGCTTTCACAAGGCAGTGAGCAGAAAAGCCAGGTCCTTCCCCCTGAGGCAGCTGAAGATAATAAACACAGTACCAGAAGCAGAGGTGGGACATGTCCCAACTTTCATCAGGTCCACAGAAGTGTTTTGGCCACAAGCTGCAAGCAAGGCAGAGCACTTTTTGCCACAAGATTCCTTACAAAAATCAAATGAAATCAAAATTTCCAGGACAACATAATGGGATGAGGGAAAAATCTCCTCTATTTAATGGAGAATGGTGCAAGAAAGGAAAAAACCAGGGTAGCATGATAAACAAGCCCTGATTCAATCACATCTACCTCTTTTAGAAGGAGCAGAGGGTGGCAGACTCAGCAGTTGCTTCTCCACCACCACTCAGTCACTTCCCTCACGAGCCTGAGCTCCTCCTTGGCAGGACCACCACATATCCCCATAGAGGGAGAAGCCTATGGCAAGTGCAGGGCAGGAGCCATTCCTCCCACTAAAGTGACAAATCAAGAGAATTCCACCTCATTTCTGAGATTACTTTTTGGCCTGGCTGCAATAAACCTAGACCAATTGTAATAGCATGGGCAGACAAATGATCTCTTGCAGGATTACAAACCTCTGAGGAGTTAGGCACTTCCCTGGCTGGATCTGCCTGGGCTTTGTCAGAGGGCACAAACACAAACCAAGGGAGAGCTACCACATCTCCCAGAGCTAGGGGAATTCCTCATTTCTGGAAAAGGGACAAAATTCAGCCTTTGTGGATGGTAGCTTCAGCCTTTCTGCCCTCAGGCTCTCCAACTCCCTGAAAGGAGGCTGTAGTGAGGTGGGAGTTGGTCACTTCTCCTGGGTTACCAGTGATAGGACAAGAGGAAACAGCCTCAGGTTGTGCCAGGGGAGGTTCAGGTTAGACATCAGGACCAATTTCTTCCCTGCAAGAGTGGTTAGGCATTGGCCCAGGCTGCCCAGGGCAGTGGTGGAGTCACCATCCCTGGCAGGGGTTCAAAAATGATGTAGAACTTGGTGACAAGGTTTGGTGGCATGGGGGTGATAGGTTGACAGTTGGGCTTGATATCATAGAGGTCTCTTCCAACAGCTTCCTGAGAAGACAGTAAGTGTGATTCACACCTCTAAAGAAAGGGCTCTGGCACACAGACACAGACAACAAAGCCATGAGAGTTCAGCCAGCCCAGCCCCACCTCAAGGCAGGGTGTTTCCCATCAGCTATAACCACTCCAGGCTTGTTTGGATCTCAGATGATAGCAGAACTGAGGCTGCCCATCTGGGCTCTTGTGGAGGCCTCTGTGTGGGATACAGAGCAACACAGAATCATGAGATCTTGGAGTCCAACCACCCACCCAACACTGCCATGCTCACCACTAAACCATGGCCCCAAGCACCACTTCTGCACAGCTTTTGAACTCTTCCAGGGCTGGTGATTCCACCACCTCCCTGGGAAGCCTGGGCCAATGCCTGAGAACCTTCTCAGGGAAGAAATTCTCCCTAATACCTAATGTGAACCTCTCCTGATGCAGCTTGAAGCCATTTCCTCTTGTCCTGTCAGGAGTTTGGCTGAGAGTGAGCAGAGTGAGTCCAACTGCAAGTGAAGAAGCTCCTGCAGAGCCTTTTGCTGCACAAAATAATTAGGGTAGCAGAAGCAACATCCCCAGAGTGCACAAAGCCACTTGAGTTTCAGCAGGGAGCTGCAGAAGCAGCCACCTCTTTGTCTGGATCTTGAAACAGGACCTGTTTGTCACTCTGCTTACCATCTGGTTAATATATTATTTCATTAGACTCTGCTTTATGGACAAGTTCTTCTGTGAGAACTGGCAATGATTCAGCCTGTCCCTAACCTCTGGCTTCTGCTAGATTTGAGGCTGGGATGCAGTTTAGAACTGGTACTGAAGCAGGGCTTGACAAATGCTGGAGCTTTAACTGTGTTTGAGAAGACAATATCCAGCTCACAGTATCAGGACTGTGATTGTATTCAAACCTTCTTAAAGATGATTATTCTACACAAGTATTTTCCCTCTCCTTGCAACAATAGATGCATAATTAGAATTGCTTCCTATGCTGAAAGCCACAAGGTTCATCAGCTGTGAGAGCTCCTCCTCTCACAGCAGCTATGCTAAATATCTCAGGGATGGGTGTCAGGGAATTGTCTTGCTCCATGAACAGACAGAATTGCCTTCAGGAGGCAGTGCTGGGCTCTGGTTGGACTCTCCACAGCTCCCTAGAGAAGCTTTCCTGTCTGGGGATGATGGCAGGTGCTGAAGACACATGTCTCAGGTCAGATGAATTACTCAATAACAGTTGCTGTGTAATGATTAAGGCTTGATGAGACCAATCCTACTCCTGAGGTGACTGTGTGCACATCTCTTGGACTCCTGATACTGTGCAGGCAGTGACTCTGCAGCTCTTGGTCATGTTGGACAGGATTGCATCTGTTCAACTCAGACAGCAACTCTCCTGTAGCTCCTAAGCATCAAGAAATGTGGAAGGAAGACAGAGGCCACCAGGGTCTGAACTTGGGGAAAGTTTGAGCCAAGAAGTGGTAAGATTCCCAAATAAAAGAATACTGAGCTGAGTTCATCACAGAACATCCCAAGTTGGAAGGGATCCACAAGGATCATGGAGTCCAGCTCTTATTTAGGCACAGGACAACCCCAAAGTCACCCCATGTGTCTAAGGACATTGTCCAACTGCTTCTTAAACTCCAGGAGAGTTGGTGCCATGACAGCCTCCCTGGGGAGCCTGTTCCAATGCTCCACCACTCTCTGGCTAAAGAAGCTCTTCCTAACATCCAACCTGAATTTCCCCTGGCACAGCTTCATGCCATTCCCCTGGGTCCTGTTGCTGGTCACCAGAGAGAAGAGGTCAGCACCCACCCCTCCCTCTCTAAAGTGCTGTCAGGTCTCCCCTCAGTCTTCTCTTCTCCAGGCTGAACAGCCCAAGTGCTTTCAGCCTTTCCTCATGTGTCTTCCCCTCCAAGCCCTTCATCATCTTTGTGGCCTCCTCTGGACACTCTTTAACCATTTTCTGTCCCTCTTGTCTTGTGGAGCCCCAAACTGCACCCAGTATTCCAGCTGAGGCCACACCAGTGCCAAGTGGGACTCCCAGATCCCTTTCTGCAGTGCTGCCCTCCAGCCTCTCACTCCCCCAAATCAAATCAAACTGTTATCATCAAATGACCACAGCAAAGACTTGCAAATAAAACCACTCTGCAGGCTCCCAGCAAGGCTGAAAAGAGCCTGGAGCTGGTGGCAACATGCAACAGAGCTTTCACTTGTGCCCACTGGAGGCTACTGCAGAGAGGCTGCTTCTCCACCTGACACCTGCTGTATCTTGGGCTTTCTCCCACTTCTCAGGGAGACAAAGGGCTCTAACTTGGGACCATACTGCCCCTGCACAGCCCCTGTCTGCTGCCATGACTCCATAAACACCAATCACACACTAAGGGCATGGACAAGATGTTGGCAGTTGCCAAAACAAGACTCTCTGAAGGCTGAAATCCCCTGGTAGCTGCAAACTGGGACTCCAATATCCTCCCAGGACAGATCCATCAGAGAACATCACCTCATCTGGTTCTGTTGTTTCACCCAGGACTTTGTGTGCATCTGACTGCTAATTCTATAGCAGACATTGTCTCATCAGCAGATCCTGAGCTGTGTAACCCCAACCTTTGCACAGGATAGGTTGGCTCCTGCAGAACACCTATGGGGAGCAGCCTCTGAAATTCAGGATGACATTTCTCACCAAGCCCAGAGCCAGACTGACACTGGTCAGACTTATAAACATAGATTCCATACCCATATAGCCCTAAATTATTCTTCCTTAATCCATTTCTTCCAGTGCCACATGAGTTACTGCTACAAAACCCTGGGTGAAGGCTGCCCTAGGACATCCTGCATATATGCCATTTGTCAGAGAAGCTGGAAGTATGCTTCAGAAGGAAGGGGACTTATGGCAAAGGCAATTACCTTAAGCCAGGGCTCCTGTGTTTTAGCCACTGCACTGCTGACCATGGCAGAATTTGTCATTTGTGTAGGTGTCAATGGTTGGAAGAAACCATTTCCCATCCATTCTCCTCCAGATCACACCCCCAAGCTCCTCATAGATGCTGCCAAGTCATCACAAGCCTGAAAATGAAGCTTTTTGGAAGGCATTGCATTGTTTTTACAGATCCTAAGCAAACTGACTCTAAAACTTGGCTACTTCACCCTGCCCCTGGGAACACATCCCAGGACAAAGTTGTCTGAAAAGCCAGTTCAGGTGAATCCCAGGTCTGCAGAGCTCTGCTTCCAGGGCTTCTCATTTTCCTGATAGCCTATTTGCAGGGAAATATTCTTCCAATATCTTGTAGGATTGTAGTGAAGACCTCCAAGGAGGTGCCCTCCACTGCCCAGCCCTGCTGCTTGATCCAGCTCCTCTGCCAAGGCCCTCAGCCAGCCTCACTCCACACAGCTCCAGCATTTCCCACTCCCCTGAGCTGCAGGTGAGAAGGGGTTGGATTGGGTTTGTAACAGAGGAGCAGGGAGAAAGAAGACAAAAGATAAAGGGGAAATCTCTGCTATTTGATCTGCTGAAATGAAAATGCCTGAGAGCTCCTCCTTGAAGTGCAGAAGGATGAAAGGAAGAGGAGCTCAGTTTGAGGGCTTGTTTGCTTGCATTTTAGACTAAAACTGCAAGAGAATGGCCAAAAAAGACAACTCCTTTTGCTTCATTTTGTCTGAGGACAGACTGCAGACAGCAGAATCCCTCTTTACCTCTCCTCTAGATTCAACAAATGTGTCTTGTGAACCTATTTTTGGAAACTGTTTTTAAGGAATACATTTTTTAGTAGCTCTTATTGCTCAATTTGTGCTGTTTTTTAAAGCACTCATGGCTTGTAGGGACAGCTGAAGATCCATGACACTGCAGAGATCTCACTTTCTCTTAAAGCCTCATCAGTCAGTCCCTTCCCAGGTTTTTAAGCCCAGGTGGCTATGCTGGGGGAGCTCTGGCCTGTCTGGAAGTGCTTGTGCCAATGCTTTAGCTCTCTTTAACCCCCACACCATGGAGCTCTCCTTCCCCCCTGCTCTTCTCTTCCCTCTCCTTCCTCCCTGCTCCTCTCTTCCCTCTCCTTCCCCCTTGCTCCTCTCTTCCCTCTCCTTCCCCATTACCATAGCCCATGGGCTTCCAGGGTACATTTAATCAGGGGCTGGTATTTCACTCCCTGATTTCCAGGGTCATTTGAGGGACAGCAGTGGGTTTTTTAGGACAGCAGCACATATTTTACCATGAATATCTACAAGGCAAGGCCAAGCTGGAAACACCACAGCTCAAAACCAAGCACAGAGAGTGTGCTCAGCTCCCTGGTGCACTCAGAGCCAGGACTTTTCAGGCTGTGGAGGATCCTTGAATTTCTCCTTCAGTGATAATAACACAGTGCCACTGATGCATAAGGAGATGCTGGGCAATGCAGATTCTCCATACAAATACTCCTCCTGCCTATGGGCATGCCTGAAAGATATTCTGGTGGGAAATCTGGATCTCTCCACCTGAAGATAACATTCTGGATTGCAGAGCCATTTTCTTGGCCATGCTAAATGACTTACCCCTGAAATGAGTCCTTGAAGAAAAAACATCTCCTCCCATTAGCCACAGGAGGGAAAAACCAACCAAACAAACATCCCAAAACCAAGGGAATGGAACAACTCCAAGGGAATAGGAAAGAAAGCAACTCCTGTTCTACCTACCACCATCTGGAGGGGTCAGAGATGGTTGATGGTACCTACCACCATCCCCAAACCTAACCACCACCTGGAGGCATCAGATCCACCACCTCCAGACCTAACCACCACCTGGAGGCATCAGATCCACCATCCCCATGCCTAAGCACCACCTGGAGGCATCAGATAGAGATGGTGATGGTAGCTACCACCATCCCCATGCCTAATCACCACCTGGAGTCTGGACTTTGCCAACAGACAGATTCCCAATGTAGAGGGAGGTCACAGAAATGGCTTGGGTGCAGCTCTCACATGCTCCAGCAGCCCCAGGGGATCTGGGCCCCTGAGTTAAGTGTGAGTTTGATCTAGGGGGAATGACAACCTGTGAAAGGAGTGAAGACATGTCACAGATTGCAGCCACACTCCCCTTCCCACACAGGGATGGGGCAGAGCATGGTGGGAATGTGGCAGGTTCAGGCAGGAGGATCCCTGCTGTTCCTCCCAGCCTCTGAAACACAACACTGAGAAACACATCTTTTCTTTCCTTTATTTCTTTGTTCCTCTAAAATAATCAGCCAGACCTACAGACACTTTAGCAGTAACTCATGTGCTAAATTGCTTCCCTTCCCTGTTCACCTCACTTCTAACATCTTAAACAAATTGCAGCTGAGGAATGTTCTGTTGTCATCCTTGGAATTGGTGTGTAGAGAGGTGCACATGACTTAGAATCATTAAATGTTGGAAAAGACCTCTGAGATCACTGAGTCCAACTGCCAGCCAGACCCTCCCAATGCTCACCACCAAACCATGGCACCTGCTGCTACATCTCCATGGTTTCTGAACCCCTCCAGGTCTGGTGACTCCACCACTGCCCTGAGCAGCCTGGACCAATGCCTAACCACTCTTCCAGGGAAGAAATTGCTCCTAATATCCAACCTGAATCTCCCCTGGCACAACTTGTGGCCATTTCCTCTCATCTTTTTTTCTGAAGGCAAAACCCCAAAAGAAGCATTTAGAAAACCAAAGAACTGTAGAACAGAAGCTGCTTTCTGTGAGAAAAACTGCAAAATATTCATTAAAAGAAAATGGGGGAACAAAAAGGAGGAGGAGGGTATGGCTTGCTGCAGAATTCAGTTATCAGGAAGTGCCTCCACTCAACAGAAGACCAATTATCTTCTGTTTTGCTAAGGACTTTTAGGGTCCTGTAATTAAGGAGCTTTTAGAAGCAGGTGCACATTTGAACTGTTAGATAAATAAATGAAAGGCAACCAGAGTGCACTGGGCTGATTGAAAGGCTGCTGAAATTGGGGAAGGGGGAGGGCAGGCAGGGAGTGATCAGGTTAGATTGTGTCAGATGAGGTGCAATAAGACAACCAAAAGCTGAGTCTGACTATGCTTGATGTTTGTCCTGCAGGGAATGAGGCTCAGCAGGAGCAGTGCTGGGAGCAGGGCAGAGGGATGGACCAGCAGACCAAGTCCATCACCCAAACAACACCACTGCAATCTAGCCTCCTGTTTAGGGGAGCTGCTGAAGCAGCAACACTCATCAGTTCCTTCCACAATCAAGCAATCTAGGAGCTGTGGGTGTCTGGCCAAGCAGGGCTTGCATTTTATCAGCTCACTGGTGCTTCAGCCAATTGCCAGGAGTGTGTGTGGCAGCTTAGTCCTTTAGTCACTGCAAACAGGCTGAAAATTCTTCAGGAGTGACAAGAGCACTCCTCAGCAGCAATGTCATCAGCTAAACAACCTTAGTAACAGATAAATGTTGTGACAATGTCACTTCAACAGGCAGAAGGGGTCTGGATCTCCCTCCTGCCTGGGCTCTCAGAATCCTGGAAGGGGATCACACACTTCTATCAATTACCATGGCTTCCCTTAGGGCAAGGGAAGCAGGACACTCTCCAGCAGGGCAAGACCTGCCCTTCAATCTGTAGCACAGGGTAGGAGTGAGTACAGGTGCTGGACTTACAGTTCAAGGCTGCTGCAGCTCCTGTTCCTGAAATCCATGAAGAGCAACAGAAGAGAACTAGAGGAGCTGGAAGGAATTTCACTCTCAACTCTGTGTCTGCTTCTGTGCACCAGCAGAGCTTCCAGACCTGGGGGGAAGAGCAAGGTGTCTTCTAAACTGCCCTGCACCATCCCTTGGCAGATGCTGAGGCTGCTGCCCTAGTCCTATGGCAACAGCTTTTCCTTCACCTTGAGCTCCTTGAACAAAGCCCATGGTTTGTGAAGTGAGAAGGAGCATCCAAAACATACAGAGCCAGTGGCAAGTCCCAGCAAGTCCTGATGATCAGCCCATGGAGGAGGAGAGTGGATGCACAGCCCAATGTCACACTGCAGCTCTGCAGCAAAGCATTGCTCATCTCAAGCCCAGGAAGGTGAAGCTCTGCAGCACTGGTTAGATGTGAAATGACTCCAGTAAGGATTCCCATTACAGCCCCCAGTCTGGGCTAGGAAATGAACCTGAAAGCTGCCATGGTGATTGTTGCTTTCAGAATCCAGCTCTGATGATTCAAACCAAGCAGGAAGCTCCCAAGATCTGCTCATCACTGTGCTGAGACTGGGATTTTCCCCATGGATGCTGCTCTCCACAGAGGCACAGCACAGCTCTGCTTTTCCCCAGGCTCTGTCAAAGGCCAAGTCTGCCCACACCTTGCATTTGTGTTCTCTTTGTGTCTTATCCTCTTAGTATCTTCTTCTTCTGACTCTCTGGGTCATTGCAGGGCTGGAGAGAGACCTATTCAGTGACATTCTCATGCAACTGCCCTGAACAAATGCTCCTCAGTTCATCCTTTATGCATCACTTCATCTGCTGTGATGCTCATGTGCTTGAATTGTGGATGTTTTAAGAAGTGCATGTCACCAGTGATGCTCTTGGGTGGCTGTCCAGGACAAGGCTGCTGCCTACATGGCCTCAAAGTGGCTCTCCAGAACCTCTTACTCATTAGGGAAGATTGGAAGTGAGGTGTTCACTGCACTTCAAGGTTTACACCAGTGGCCCAGGATCAAGCAGTCCAGCTGAAACATGTAGAGGACTGGGGATAGCTGGAAATCCCATGAGAGCTTCTGAGAGGTTAGGAGATGTTTCTGTCAGCTCTGGTTTTTGTACTTAAGTGACTGCTGCCAGGTGGCTATAGCCTCAGCTACCTAGAGGGAAGGCAGAAGGAGCAAGGGCAGAAGAGGTCACCCTCCCAGACAGCCAAACACACACACTGATGTTGGCAGAAACTCCAGAAGGGCTTCATCTGGGTGAAACACCAGGAGACCTCATCTCCAGTGTCCTCTGAGCTCTCCAAACCTCTCCCCAGGAAACAGTAGGTAGGTGCAGGGAACCAGGCACCAATCCCAACTGCAGCCCATGAATGGCAGTCTCAGCTGGCCTCACATGGCAGAGTAGCACTCAGCAGCACTCTTCCTAATGCAAGATGATGCCCCCAGAAGCTCCTAACTAGTTTTCTGATGTTTCTCCACTCTTGTCCCCTGCAGGCTACATATTCAGAGAGGATGAAAGATGCTTTACTTAGTCTAATTTTACACTGAGACAGGCAAACCAAGACAAGAAGCCAAAGCAAGCTCTCCTGCTCCAAAAAAACAACAGAGCTAGACTGTCTTGAAGCACAGAAGTCAAATGAGCTTTTTTCTTGCCAGAGTAGAGTTTAATTTGCCATAAGGAAGTTGCTGAGAAACGTTTCTGGGAAGCTGTAAGGGATGAAGAATTTATAAAGTCACATTTTTTTCTGCTTCAGTTGCTGGCTACCTCTCCACAAACCTCTTCTTTGCTCTCTTCTGTGCCCAGCTCTCCAGCTTCACTAGGAACTCCAGGGCTGAGTTAACATCTCCTGCATCCAGCAGCAGAGGTGAGCATGAGTTTAACAAGCTAGACTATGAGAAGAGGTACAGGTAGGAGCATTAGTGGCATTGCTGGCCTAAAGAGGGATGGAGAGAAGTGTTGTGCAGAGTGGGGACCTTTAGAAGTATTCTCTTCTGTGCAGCCATGTATTTCAGGAGTCCTTACAGTGTTCAGCAAGCCCAGGTGCCTTCTGTGGAGTCAGATAGTTTCTGCCCATCTATCCCTGCACATCTCCTGTATTTCCCAAGGCTGATTTCCCTGTCCTTCAGGGACCCAGAGTGCCAGGCTCTCTGGTAGCTTCTTGGGCTGTTGGAGCAAATCTGCTCCAACAGGTACAGATCTTGCACAGAAGAATGACAGAAGATCTGCCTGGCAGGAGCTGGTGCTGGTGAAGATCCACTGGTGCTCATAGGAGCTCTTCTGGAAAGCATCCCTATGGACACTAAGATCTAGACACCTTTGGGGCTGAAGCAAAGAAACAGCAGCAGCAGCTTAAACCCAGAAGCAGGTTAAAATAATATCAAATAAATTAAAAAGCTAAAAGACTGCTTTGTTTCAGAGAAAGAAGTGCAAGATTGACCTTTTAAGTCCCTTCCAGGTGACAGGCTTTATTTTGAACCTTCCTCTCTCAAGCCTTCTTCCTTCCCCCTGCCAGACATGGCTTTAAAAGATCACCCAGGCTCTTCCTCCACCCCTTTTCTGTATTCCTTCCCTTACCAGCTGGCTCACAGTCAAGGATCTTGAGCATTTCAGCTCTTCCATGCTCTGCTTTTGGTCATTAACAGTGTGTTCCAGTGTGTCCTTCTCCAGCTGTCAGCTTGCCCCTTTCCCACCAGTCCTACAGAGCTGGTACAGGATGGAACCTCTGCCAGGTTCCTTCAGCCAGGCACCATGGCAGCAAGTCCAGCTGCAAAGAACACTTCATGAGGACTATCTCAAAGCAGGGTGTCCAGCCAGTGCCTTCCTCTCCTCCCTTCTGCAGCCATTCAACAGATCAGTTGTGCTAAGCTCTGGAGTCTCCAGTCTGCTGAGGTTTTCTGTGGTTTATGCATCATTTTTTTGGTAATGGGCTAATTCCTCCATTTTCATGCTGAGCAGAAGGGCAAAGCCCATTCCTTCCACATAC
This sequence comes from Galbula dea, assembly GCA_013399015.1. Lineage (NCBI taxonomy): Eukaryota > Metazoa > Chordata > Aves > Piciformes > Galbulidae > Galbula > Galbula dea. The sequence goes on along the minus strand of VWZX01001527.1, from coordinate 432,252 downwards.
TCACTGGATAACTCATCACACCACCCTCAGACACTAACCATACCATTGCAAATCCCACACTGATCCCAACTCTGCAGTTGCCCCTGCCTGAAGCACCAGACCATAAACCTCCTCTTCCCAACAGCTGACACTGCATGTGCCTTTTCCCCCCACCCAAAACTCCTCAGCCTCCAGCAGTTGTTGACACATCTCAGTTCCTTTCCAGAGGACAAATGCATCTCTCATCTTCCCAAGAGAGAGATCACCATCAGGTCAGGGAGATCTAACCAGACACCATGACCTACACAGATGCACCACTGGATCATTTCAGTAGGGCTCAGTCTTGCCTAAAAGCACCTGATGGTTTACATCTTGCATCCCCTGGGAGTGCTGCAGAGGGACAATGCAGACAAACCACTCTGCTTTTCCCTCCTCTGTAGCTGGTGCAGGTAAACCCCAGTGGTAGGGACAATGCTGACAGAAATGAACCATCTCCTAAAACATGATTTGACTGATGATGAAGTTTGCTCCTCCCTGACTCACTTTTCTTGTCCTTGAATGCCTTCCACTCTCCTCTCCCACTCAAGGAGCTTTTCCAGGAGAACTGAGCTGCTGGGATGTCTCCTAGTCAACTTCCAAGGCAGCTGGAAATTTCAGTACATACCTCTGAGGACCAAAAGGGAAGGTGACCAGCAGCAGACTTTCCCTGCTCTTTTGTTAAGATCAGCTGATGACTTTTTAGTTTCCAAAGACCTTATCACAGCATGAAGGGACTGAAGAAAAAGGGAAGGCAGAGAAGATATCAAAGCTTTCACCAGATTAGTCCTCAGAACTGTCTTATAAACAAAAAGAAATCATTTCTCCTTTCTTGAGCTTTGCAGGTTTCAGAGAGTGAATAAACATTTCAGCTTTTAATAAAACATCTCTTTTCTAGTCTTATGGGAGCACAGAGGATTTGAAATCACAGGAAAATTCAAAGCAGTCAACCTTAAGGTTACATCAGGTCATTCAGGTCCTTGTCCAGCTGTGTTTTGAACACCTCCAAGGGTGTGCAGCCCACAACCCCCATGGTCAACCTATCCTAGAGCTGCACAACTCCAAGGGCTCAACAGCTTCACCCCAGACTATAGAAAAGGTCCAGAAACCTGCAGGTAACTGAAGAGAAATGGCAGAATAACTTGCTTTACAAAAACCTTATGATTAAGGGAGCCTTCACCAAAATGTGGGTGTAAAGAGAGACAGCAAACCAGTTCCTGTTGTTTCACTTTCCCTCTCTTTATAATTTGCCATGAATGGCTCCAAAAGCTTAACTGCCTGGGTATCTCCCCAGTTAATGTGCTTTAAGGACAGGCTCTTCTACAGTGTTTCATTTCCTTGTCAGCCCATCTCAACACCACAGATTTAAGAGGACACCTTGCCATGAATGCCTTTGGGATACTCTCCAGGGTAGCTTCACTTCTGGAGAAGCACAGAGAACACTACAGGGTCCTTGTCTGTCCACCCACCAATGCAGGGCTTCTGCAGAGGAGCCCATCCAAGGACCAAAGGTATCTCCTGAAAGGTCCCACTGGCCTGAGAGATCTCTGGAAAAGCTGCAGTAGAGATCATCTTGCTGGCAATCCCATGCCCCACAGTCTCTTATGAATGGCTTTGTCCTCTCCTTTCTCCAGCTGACAGCTAATTTTCCCTCCTACAGCTTCTTGCCATTGCACAAGAGAATATTTACAGCTGTCTGGCCCCTGTGCCCATGCATTCTTCCAGACAAGTGCTTCATGGGATATACTCTGCCACTGAAAGGAGAGGTAGAGAAATGTCACCTGCATTGAGGATGAGGCTCTCAGGGTGTGCAGTCTCCTTGTGGTTCCTTTAATTTGCTCCCAACCTCTCCAGTGTACTGAAAATAGAGAGTTCAAAAGCCATATCTAAAAACCCACCCCAAAAGGACTCTGACTGCTTGTCCTCAGTAGCCAGCTCTGATACAGTGCAGCTGTAACCAGGTATCAGTGTTGGGAAGGACTTGGGAGGGCACTTACTGGAGCCCCCCACTCTGCTCAAGCCCTTGCCTCTGGTCCCTGTCTGGGCTAACTACAGGTAAGCCTGTGCTTGGCCTCCTGTCCTGCTGATCCTGACTTGGCTTCTTGGCCAGAGCAGGGATCTGCCACTGTGAACTTGTCTGGAAATGACTGGCTGACCCTAGTGACTGCTACTGGACCCACTCCTTTTGGTCAGGTGCTGAGGCACTGCACAGCAGGATGTTGTCCCACTCCACTCCTGGCTTGTACACCCCTGTGGAGACCTCACTCCTGCTGCTCCCTGGTGATTTATAACCAACTGTCTTTGTTGGAAAGCACAATGCAGAACAGAGGGGGATGTGAGGGAGGATCTCCCTCACTCCTGTTCTGAAACAGAGGAGATTGGTTCTGGTTTTGCAGAACTTGCTGCTAATAGAATCATAGAATCATCAAAAGGTTAGACTTGGAAAGGACCTTTCAGGGTCATCTAGTTCAACTGCCTTGCAGTGAGCAGTGGCATCTACAACTAGACCAGATTGCTCAGAGCCCCAGCCAACCTGACCTGGAATGATTGCAGAGCTAGGACATCTACCACCTCTCTAGATAACCTGTTCCACTGCCTCACCACCCTCAGGGTGGAAAAGTTCTTCCTTATCTCCAGACTAAAGCTCATTTCTTTAGTTTAAAGTAATATTTTACCTCCTGTGTTTTTGCCTTAGGCTTCTCTGTTCAAACCAAAACATGTCACCCATTTTATGGGGAAGGAGCCAGTTGCTTGGTGAATTGTGCCTGTGGGTTGACACCTGAGTCTGCCTGTGACTCTGCTGTTGTTCTTCTGCCTTGGTGGTTGGGAGGTGCTGTTCCTAAGGAGAAGGAACCTTGGAGAAGGCTTCTTCTGCTTGCAGCAGCGACAGGTGCTGGCATCCAACAGATTGCTCAGCTCTCAAGACACCTCAGGCCATATCCCAACCTTTCTGTTTCTGCAGATAGGAAGTCTGAACTGATGCTTTGTGCAAATAGAACATTAATTTTGCTGACAGGGTAATAATAAGGCTACTAAATCAGTCCTGGGGTTGTTCTGTTCCACACACTATTTAAATTACATGTCATGGTTACAAATTGTGAGCTAGATAAATGAGCAGTCAAATGTTTACACATGTGGTCTGCAGTTGAGACTTTCTAGCCATGGATGTAACATGAGTGGAGAAAAATGTGCTGGACAGTGATAGTCCTCAAAATACAGCAGTGGAGCACTAGGGTAATTCCCTCCTGCCTGAGTGGGAACTGTCTCTTCTGAGGTGCATTAATGCTGAGACCAAACTATGATCTTCAGAGCCACAGTTTAACCTACATGAAAAGATGCAACTCAGGTAATATGCTTAGAGATCCCACATTCTGCACCTGGAAGCAGGTGCTTACACAGCTCAGAGCATGCAGCCCCAAGAAGTCAGCTCCACCTCTCCTCACCACTAACTATTTGCAATCACCACTGTCATAGATCTAAGCACTCTTCAGCCTCTCTTCACTTCTTTGAGAGTGGGTGACTGGAACTGGCTTGCCAAAAGCAGAAGCTGCACAATATATCCCAGAGAGAGGAATTAGGGTATTTATTAGGAGTTGCTCTCCAAGATCTTGGAACTGTTCTGACCTGCAGCTGGTTTTTGCTTGGCATCAGAGTGTGTCTTCTGAGAGGACCTTACCTGGCAGAAGTCTCAGCAGGGAGCACAGGCAGAGGTCCCACCACACCCTGCTGCATTCCCTGGGCAGCTGACATTTCAGGATGCAAGGCAAGGAAGGGTTCATGTCTGTCAGAGGAACCACAGGGAAAAGCACAGCATCCTGCAGGAACAGCTTAGGGCAGACTAACAACACCTGTACACAAACACTTACTCAGCATCTTTTGGCAAGGTCAGGCCTGACTCTTACATTTTGTCTTCCTGTAGCCCAGGCTAAAGCATGAGCAGGACCCCCTTCCCTCAGGGGATGCCTAGACATGATTTGGACACACCAAGCCAGCTTGATGCTTTTCCTGACCCATTCAAGACAGGAGCAAGCTCACCTTGTTGCCCCCTTCATCCTGCCAGTTTTCCATGAGAGGAGCAGTTTGTTTTCCATAGGAACAGATCCTTGTCGAGGACAGAAAGGAAACATTGCCATTCTTCCCTGCCTACTGGACCAGCAGTTCAACTAACTGGCAGGGAGTTGTGGATGGGCTGACATTTATATCTCTGTGATGCTCTCATAAAAGATTTTTGCCTTGATATTTCTTCTGGTGCACTTGGAGGGCATTAGATTAAAGCTTGATGGGGGCAAGGCAAAGTCCTTTTTGACTGAGTGACTTCTCTGTCTATTTAGCAGCTGAGCCAAGTGTTCCAGGAGGAGGCTGGTTTGAAAGGAAGAGATGTTTCTTTCAAGCCTCTCATCTGACACCATATGAAAGCAGTAAATGTAGTGAAAAGAGTGACCTGCCCCAGCTAGCATGTGCATGATAACAAGGTCCTCAGCTCAAACAGTTTTAGCAGGACATGACCCTGACCTGCAGCTGGCAGCTTCCCTCTCACATCCTGCACAATAACTGTGGTTTCACCAGTGGTGTGTGGATAACACTTATGGCTCAGCTGAAAACACTTAGGGCACTGGAGGGAATCACTTCTGGGACTAGAAGTTGCTTGGAAATGATGTTGGTTCTGCTGAAAGATTCAGAACAAGTGGCTGGATATGTCCTGTGAAGCAGGTCTGCACTGGAAATGCATGAGAGACTAGAAGACTTTGCTCCAAGGGGGTGATAGGGTGTCAGGCTTAGAACTGTTCACCCACACAGAGGTGAGGAAGACCTCTCCCTACCCTTGCAACTGGAAGACAGACCCATGAGCTGAAGTGTTCTCTAGTTTTCTGCCTTGCTGTGGCCATTCCTCTCTATGTGGCCATGCCAAAGTCACTGTCCTTTCCTGTACCTTCAGATCCCTTTCCCATCACACTTACAGGCTGTTCACTGGCTGGGCAAGGACTATCTCAAACATACAGCACCATAGGGACTTAGCCTTATGAGGTATAGCCTTGCATTGCATGCAGGCAAATTATTCCTCTGGGAATCACTTGATGGCCCTTGTCTTTGCCAGATGAACAGATCCTTCCCCAGCTGCCTCTGTTGAGAGAGAGGAAGCTGCAGAAGTGATGAATACTGCCAATTCCTATGGACTCTGCATCCATGACCTTGCTGTTTTGCTACCCAGTTAAATTTGGTCTCTATATTAAGCTGCACATCTTTGATTCTCTGGCCTTCCTGGGAACTTCCCAAGGCTTCTTCCTTCTAGGCTTGTGCTATGGCAGCCTTCCTGTTCCCAGCCAGAAAGATTTTGGAGTTCAGAATGAGGGTGAGGCTACACAACCTGTGTTAAAATAACACCACAGCAACAAGCTCTGGTTTTTCAGGCTCAAAGACAACCACTCTGAGCATTTCTAGGAGGAAGCCTTGCTGAAGTTTTCTGGCTGCAACTTGCCTGAGCCCCTGGTGTTAATCCCCAGCCCTCTCCAATCATGGATTTCAGCTCCTTGTTCCCTCTGGCAGTTCATGCAGTGACTTCTTGTGACCTCTCAGCTGCTGTCCTCAGATCCCCTGAGAAATGGTGTTGCAGTGCCTGGAGGATGAGCCTGCTTCTCTACAGGAACCTGCTACCTCAGAAGTGATCTGCAGTCTGGTGGCTATGAATGGCACAGAGCTGAGATGAACTTGGCCATCACCCCTCAGGGACAGGCTCAGCCTGAGGAGAACACTTTCCTCTCAGGAAACCACAAGGAAGCTGGAACACTTCAGCAACAAAGCAACACACTGAAAAAAGGAAGCAAGATTTCTCTTGCTGCTGTTCCACAGAAACAGTGCACAAAAGAACATGCCATGGGTTGGGCAGAAGATCTCCTCATTTTCTGTTCTTTCTTTCTTCCCTTTTTAATATTGTTCTTTGGTTTTAATGATTCTGGCATGCAGCTGTTTAAGGAACTGCACAGCTTGTGCCTTCCCAAGCACCCAGCTCTGCTCAGCTCTTTTGCTTGTATGGCATTTCTCAGCCTTCCCTCCAGTGCCAGCTGCTCCCTGGGCACAGACTAACACATTCCCCAGGAGCTCAGAAGGAACTGGGCTGTTACTGACGTGAGCATCATGTTACAAGCATTTGCAATGGGACCACTGGCACCTCAGCTGTTGCTGGCTTAAAATAAGCAGAGCTGCTAGGTCTGGTGGTTCTGCACCTTGTTGTGACAGGGGCACAGGAAAGAAAAGGTCCTGACAAGGTTTTGATTCTGTTCTCAGCAAAACACTGAAGAAGAGCTAAACTTAGCCACCATTTAATCATAGCTTTATAGACTTCTTCTAACACCAGGACATAAATACTTCCCATCCTCAAGGGAGTGCATTTCATTATGCTTATCCAACAGCATAACCTTAGCTTAACTCTAGCTAATGGAACTTATGGTAACACTGTGAAAGAGTAAAAATTGCCAAGGAGCAAGAAGAATCCTAAAACTACATCTTTCAGAAGCCACTGAAAGTTGTCCAACCTTAGATTTGATCTCAGGAGCAGAGTTGCCAAATCTGGCTCTGGAGAGCCCAAAATGATGCTGATTGCAGTGGGTGTTCTTGGGCATAGACTTGGCTTTTCACAGCATCACAGTTGTGGGCAACAATTCCCTCTGAAGCATGGAGCAGGTTTCTAGTGCACAGCTTAAAATAAATCCATCCCCTCCTTCTCCATTAAAATACAGCAGGAAGACTTCTCTTCAGAAATGCTTTCATGGAGACTTCAAATGAGCCAAGTTCATGGCAGCTATAAACTGTTGCAACAGTGCATTAGAACCTCCTTGCTCTTGCCTAGGCCACACATGGTGACCTGAAGACTTTTGTAGTTAAAGGCACGAAGCCACACATCTTAACATCCCTTCTGTGTCTCTCTTGCCATTGCAAAGCTTCTACCTACCCAGGCACAATGCCTGGGACCTTGTGCCAGAACACCCAGAGCAAAACAGAGGCACACAGCAGAGGGAAAGCAGTCCTTAGCTTCCTACTGAGTCCTAGCTCAATTCTCAGACATAGAACTGTTCCCATGATGTCATTCCTAACCAGTCTTTCCCATGCCTCCCCTTCCCTAATCCTTCTTCTCAGAGATTAAAGATTCCAAAGTGCTCAGTTCCCTCCTCCTCCAGTCCCACATAATCCTCTCCTTGGCCAGTAAACAAGCCAAAATCCATCATCCAAACTATACAAGCCACCTCAGAACCACCCCAGAGCTACTCCTGTTCTCCCACTCTATCCCAGGTATCCCAAATCTGTATGTGACCAAACAAATGAAGCTCCAGCCAGCCTGAGACACTAGCATCAGCTCAGCTTCACAGCTGCATCCTCCCCTCAGGAGCAGAATGGTCATGGTCTCCTTCATGCCAGGCCATAAGGATTGTTTGTGTGAGGAGACTTGAATTCTAACAGGCTTGGCTTGCAGCTGAAGTTCTCAGCCCTGTGGCTGGATGGTTATGAATATCACTTGGGTCTGCCCTCCCACAACATCTCCTGAGCACTGCAGAGATGCACAGCACACTTCAGGGCTCAGTTACACCCAGCAGGCTGTGCAGGAGGTGTGAGAAGACATTTTTGACTGGGGATTCCTTCAGAAGATGGAAAGGAAGGGAGGAGAGAAGGGAGAGACAAAGGTTTCTGTCCAGTTTCTAGGCAGTGGTGCAAACACAGTCCCAGCTCTGTCTGCACTTGATGCAGAAAAGGAACCCAGCTCTGGCATGAAGGATGCTGTGCTAAGCTCTCTCATGTTGCCTGTGTAAAAATGGCCTTTACAGACCAAGGGATGCCTGCAGGAATCTTTGCTCTTCCTCTACCAGTGCAACCCCCTACAACCAGACTACCTAGGACCCTCTTCCATAGGGACTAGAGGGGAAGCTGTATGAGGAACAGCTAGGGAAGAGGAGGCTGAGGAGAGACCTCATTGTGGTCTATAACCTCCTGAAGAGGGGAAGCAGAGGGGCAGGAGCTGATCTCTTCTCTCTGGAGACCAGTGACAGGACCTGAGGGAACAGCACAAGGCTCTGCCAGGGGAGGGTTAGGTTGGATATTAGGGAAAGGTTCTTCCCCCAGAAGGTGGTGGAGCACTGGAACAGGCTCCTCAGGGAAGAAGTCACAGCACCAAGTCTGACAGAATTTAAGCAGCCTTTGAACAACATCCTCAGACATGTGGTGTGATTTTGGGGGTTGTTCTGTGCAGAGACAGGAGTTGGACTGAATGATTCTCGTGGGTCCCTTCCAGCTCAGGATATTCTAGGCTTCTTTGGGTGTTTGGGTTTATCTGTAGTGGGTAAATATGAGCCATCCAAGCTCTTCTCTTCAGGACACACTATCTGCTGGGTGGTTAGTAAACACTGCTTGGCAGGGCAGAGGATTGGGCTGTTGAAGCCACCTGGCCTCCTGGCAGGCAGAGTTTCTACATCACCAGCCTGTGCTCCTGGGGCCCAGTGAGAGCAATCAAAGGGAACTGAGCTCTCCTGACAAGTAGTACAGGTCAGGGCCCCCATGGAGAGCAACCAGAGAGCCCTGCTAGCACCTCTATTTCCACAGAAGATCCAGAAAACAGGTAAAGGGAAATGTCTGCATGGAGATGATCATTCCTGTGGGCTGGTAGCAGCTGTGAGAAGAAGCCAAACCACAGCCATAAAGAGCAAAAGTGCCTGGCTCCTCTCTCCTGTTGTTTAATGTTCTCTGAGTTGTTTTGCCAGGCAGTGGCAATCAGCTTTATTTTTTTCCCATACATGAGCAGCATAAAATGTGGAAAGATGATGCTTGCCACCCAGCAGAGCTCTCTATCTCTGGGGTGGTCATGGGCCATGTCCACCTCCAAAGTGCAGAATGCCAACCAAACTCAGGTCTCTGTTGTGCTACCAGGAAGAAATGAACCCTGTCATACAGAGTTTACAACCAACACATGAGAGAGAGTGAATTTACCACTTTATGAACTAGAAACAGAGACCCAAAGAGCCTATGTAAAGCATATTTAAGCTCCAGGAAAGGCTCTCCTTGACTTCCCCAGGTTTTGGATCATGCCCAGGGAAATTAAGTGAGTTGCCAAAATTCACACAGTGAGTTTGTAGAAAAGCCAGGAACCAAAAGCTAGATTTGCTGAGCTCCAGCTTTCCTGCTCAAGCCAGCCCACTGCTGGAGGTGCTGGAATGGCAACAACAATCTGCTCGAGTGTGAAATTCGAGCTGCCAACATGGCAATGCTTCTATTCCTCTGACCTATTCCATTGCTCAGATCCAGGCTTTTCCTCCAGCAGAAAAGAAGTAGAAAAGAGCCAGCATCTTCAGTGGGTAGCCACTGACATGGCCATGGTAATTCAGCAGGCCCAGAGAGAAGGGAAGGAAACTCCTCCTCAGGAATGGAGATGTACATCTGGGTCACCAGGGTGCTTACTGGTGAGCTGAGGATGCAGCTTGGTGCAGCCCAGGTCCCCAGCTCCCTGGGCTGGGAACTCTCTGGTGGTTTTGCCTTCCTGAAGGCTGCATCCCAAGGGTGTCTGCTTTTCTGCTTGCCAGCCACAAGGGTACCTAGTCCTATGTGGTCAGCAGCCACTCAGCCTGCTCTGGTGACCCACATCCACACAATGATGTGAGAGAATAAAGTGAAGGACACTGCCCAGAAAAGAGATTCCTTTCATTCCACCAATTAGGCCCTGACATTTTCCTCCTCTTTCCTCCCCAAGTGAGTTTGTCACTCTTTTGTTTGTTAAGCTTCACATTCTAGCTGTGGGGCTTTTCCCTCATGAAAAATAGTTCCTGCCATGGACAATGGATTATCTGGAATCCCTTCATCTATCAGCAAAGTGCAGCCTTCTCTGCAGAGAAATGCAGCAGCAATTTAACAGCAGTGCTTTAGGAATCAAGACAACTGCACCCAGAGCAAACTGCAAAGGAAACTTCCTATACATGTGCACACAGGGGTTGGATTTTGGCTAAGGCATTGCAGTCAGTTGTTAGAAAAAGCCTCCCTAAAGAGTCTCTGGTTAAATGTCCTTTAGTTTGGGATCTGATAACAGCATCTCCTGGAGAGAAAGTGAGATGGTGGAGCTGTTTGAGGCAACACATTTGGAAACAGAGTATTCTGAGGGGTTTTATTTAAAGATCTTCTTGCCACTGTTCTAGGCTCTGAAGGGCTATTTTTATGCCTTTGCTTTTATTTGAAAGAGAACACATTATTCCAACTGCCCTCTGACTAACCAAGATGATTATGAAAAAGAAAAGTGCATTTCCTCTTCTTGTTAGCCAAAGAATTTGCATTTTATAATCATGGGTGTAAATTGAGCAGATTTAAAGCACAAACAGCTGCCAAATGTGGTGGGATCTCCCCCCACCCCACTTTGCCTTGTGGAGAGGATGGTAGAGACCAAGAAGAACCCTGCAGAAAGGGCATGTATTTGTCAAGAAGATCCTGAAATTAAAATCCCAATTCAGATTCCCAGCCCTGCTTCATCAGGGCAGATCTTTAACCCTGATTTTGTCATCATCTGGGCCAGATGGTGAATTTGAAGCTCTCCCAGAGCCCTGCCCTGCCAAATTCCAGGGATGTCAATGTTTTCAGTGGGAAGTGGCTGCCCAGTGGAGTCCTACTTAAGCTACAGTTTTCAAGTCAGTTGTCTGCATGGTGCATCCCATATATATGCTATTTCCACAGAGTCCAATGCTCTGTTACAACTTTTATATTGACATGTTATCTCTTTGCCTCTGTGGCCACCAGGAGTTCAGTGCATGCAGTGAATGGCAAATATTCCCAAGCAGTACAATGCTCCTGTGCCAACCAATGTCTTCACCTCCCCAGGACCTGCCTGCTGCCCCCCCAAGCCCCCCAGAACAGAGAGTCACAGAGCACTGATGGAAATGAGGTTTCTTTCTTCCCCTACAGAGAGAGAACAAAGCCATCAATTTACCTTAGAGAGGGAATGAGCAGCAGGTTAATCAGGCCTGGAGAGCTAGCAAGTGGAGCACAAATACTTCCTTGTCTTTGCTGATTCCCAACACAGAAGAAGTTAAGAAACCAGTGAAATCCAGCTCAGGAGAAGACTGACCTCTCCCAGATGCTGGCAGCTCTGGGGTAGTCTCAAACTCAAGATGTCCAAAGCTTTGAATTTAGGAAGCAGGAAGAGACTTATTTCAATGATATATGAATATTCAACACTGAAGAGATTTGTCTTTTAAAAGCCTTTTTCTACCAGATGTAAAGAGACCTCAGCTCCTGAAACAGAGGGCTGAGGATCTCATGCAGTTGCTTTAGACTCTCACACAGGCAGTGATGGAGCCTTAGACCTTTGCAAGAGAAAGAGATGAAGCTGAAGAAGCCTCAGAAGTTACAGATTGGGCCAAAGGCATTTCTGGCAAAAAAGGACAAGAGCTAGATGAGGTGATAAGACATGAAAATGCTGGATAGAGTCAAGATTGAACCAAGGTGCAGCACCATGATTACATGACTGTTTGGTGTCAGCATGTGAGCTCTTTAAAACTTCCTGACTTCAAAAATCAGTCTAATAAAGCATCTCCATGTGGAAAATGGGATAGTCAGTAACATGTGAGTCAGTGTGAGCTTGTCATCAAGAGATCCAGGCAAAGAAAAACAGGTTAATATTTGGGAAGAGATCATTTTTTCACCAAACATGCTTGGAGAAAGCAGGGCCTGGTTGAACCAGGTGCATAAGTCAGAAGGTTTATGTGCATAACCTAGAAGCACAGCAGCAAGGAGCCTGAGCAGAGTGTCACAGGAAGAGCAGTAGCAAGGGTAGCACTGGGGCCTCAGGGATCACCTCCACACCTGGAGCAGTGTCAGAGTCTCAGAGCATGTGCCTGTGAGCCCCACTACACTCTTGCCATGCTCCTTCAGCCACCAGTTTCCACTTGCCAAGCACACCCCAGGAGGCTCAGCTCTGCAGTCTGACTATCTAGGTGCTGAGGAGGGTTTGGGTGTGAACCAGAGAATTAACCAAAGGCTTCACCCATCCCTGCAGCACTGAGCTCCTGCTTGTCACCAGGCATTGTCAGCAATCACTCTCTGCTCTTTCTCTTTGTCTGAGCTAGTTGCAGGCTGAGGACATGTGTTTTCTCTTGTGCAGATATACCTGGCAGCTTCACAAGGAGGGGTGGGGACTTCTCCCATTGGCAGGGCTTGTTGGCTTGTTCCCTCTTTGAGTGCTCTTGTGTAGCTCAGCTTCACCATGAGAACAGGTTTACAGATTCTCCAATTCAGTTTCTGAAGCTGGGGAAAATAAAGACTTTTCAGTATGTAGAATAAAACCAGATTATATAGAGGAGAATTAAATAATGAGAATGGCCCAGGGCAAAGGAAGGAGATTTAGATCTTCAGGAGTCAGAGAAGAATAGACAAGACAGCAAAATCAGTTTACTCTCAAAGAAGCTACCATGTCTTTGGAGACACAGATGTCTTATTTAATATTACAGCTGTAGTGGTCATCCTGGCTCAAAAGAGGGACAGCAGAGATGGCAGGAGTTCAGAGAACACTAAAAATGGCCTAGAAAATGCTCATAAAGGTAAACTGAAAAGAACAGGATCCTTGCTCACAAAAAGACACAAATAATTTCATTGTAAATATTTGAGTTAAAGTAAAGAATGGGTGGGAGCCAGTGTATTTGGAAAATTAAGGAGCTCTGCTGATTAATATCAACAAAAGAAAACAGTCTAGAAGCCAAAGGTGGGAATGCTAAAGAATGGATGCAAAAGGATTCCAGAGACTTTGTCTTTCTCTCTTGTCCCAAGTGAGTTCAACCACAACCAACCCCAGGAGAAACCTTGAGATGTATGCAGCAGTCTGGACATTAAAAGGGAGTACTCAGAGGTATCAGTTAAAGCAGCAGCCCTCTGGAAGGGATACTCAATGTTGTTCACCAGGCCTGAAACTAATGGTTAACCATTAAAGACAGGGAAGATAGAATGTGTGGGTGAGCTCTTCCACACCTGCTTCCATAAAGTTCTCATCCTTTGCTCTGAAGCAGCTCCTTCTGCTTCCATACCACAATACAAACCTAAGCAAGGAGAGTCTGATCCAGCCTGGCAACTCCTGGGTTCCTTCATAGGTTATGTTGATTTCTGAGTCACCTTTTAAAGGTGCATCTTTATCTCAGGGCAGGTCCTTCAGAGGAAGCCATCAAGCAAATTATTCATGACCAGCACTCTGTAAGAAGCTCAGCCCTTCAGATTTGCTTAGTTCCTTTGTGCTCTGGGCACTTCCCTTCAGAAACATTTGATTCCAGCCTTGCCATCTAGTTTGCCTTAAAGAAAAGGAAGTCTAAAATGGGAGGTACAGGAAGCTTTCTGCTCTGCTTGCTTTTATTTTTTTCTTTTAAAGCAGTTATCATTCTGTGCTGACCTGCAAGTCATTTAGAAAAGGGCTGGCTTGAAAACCCTGGCCAGATGTCAGGCATGGCAGAGGAGAGAGGTGACTGATCTGCTCTGCAGAGCCTCCACCAGTGCTGTTTATTTGCTGTGCACACCCCAGCTGGTTCTGTACTCCATCACCATGGCAGCTTATTGACATCCAGGCATCTCCACAGACACTCTCCTAGCCTCTTCCCATGACTGCAAATGAGGGGAACAGAGGCAGCAGAAGAGGATGGGACAGTGCATAAAGGAGCCAGTAGAAAGTGGGAATACATCCAAGGTGGTAGGCAGAATTATCTCAACATCTATAGCAAACCACAGGAAGCACAATTGCTGAAAGAAGACAAGTCCTGAACATGCAGAGAAATCACAGTATTACTCTTTGTTGCATATATAACACAGATCAGGCAGAACTTGTCCAGAGGAGACTGGTGCAAGGGCTAGTCATGAAGTGACTTCTGTCCCATCACATCACCCATGGAGAGCAAACGAGAGAGAGATGGTGGCTGGGGAAGGAGTCAAACACATCATTTCCTGACCTTTCCTCTGCACATCTGCCATCAAGAGATGAAGGAGGAAAGTGTTGAGCAGAGCCAGGAAGAAAGAATCAAGACCTTTATCTGCCTGCAAGTTTGCTGGTTTTGAACAGCCAGAGACAGCCACAGAAGTTTCCATTCCTAAAAGCACAAGAACTACACTCTAGAAAAACAATTCTTTCTGCTGACACAAGAGAAGCCATTCCAGTTGCAGAAACTGATAGGAAAAAGACCAACAAATCCAGCTGCCCAAGTTTTCAAGGCAAGACTCCTCATTTTCCATCAGCCCCCAGCTTCATCTTGGCAGTTGCCAACAAAGCCCAGAATCATGAGTGCTAGAGCAATGGGAACACCTCAAAGTGCTGCCTCCTTCCCCCACATCTGGCACATCTCCTGTGCTGCTGGATACAGCACAGACAAGTCAGAGCTCCCATGGGATCCCTGAGACCTCTGCTAGGCCTGCTGAGTAGTGAGGAGGGGAAGCAGAGTTGCAAGGAAGGTTAACTGTCTATACAAAGAAGATCTTAAAGGCAGCAGGCCCTAGGTTTGGACAAAAACACCATACCTGGCTCTGCTTCTCCCCACCAAGGGTAACACACCCAAACACTTTGGCCTCCAGGATCAGCAAGCTGTAGCTACTGAACTAAACAGGTTTTGCAACAGTACTGTTCACCTGCTCTTAACATGGCTATTTTTAGTAGGTCATTTATTTGAGAGCAGGCTCTGAGATGATCTGTTTCCTAGTCAACTGGGCAAATGGAGCTGTTTGCTGTATGCTGAATTCCTGAACAAAAAGCTTTTAGGGGAATGGAGAAACATGAGTGAGGCAAAAGGAGTCAGCCTTCCAGGTCTCACTGGTGTCACAGAGCTCACTGTGACCTTGCCATTTTGACCTACCTCTTTCCAGCCACCTTCACATGAGTTTTGCATGGTCACTTATAACATTTTGCATCTACACTGGTATTGATAGAATCCCAGAATCATTGTGATTGGAAAAGACCTCTGGGATCATCAAGTCTAACTGTCCACCAAACCCTACCACACCCACCACTAAACCATGTCCCCAGGTATTGCACCTACTGAGGGAAGAGCAAGAAAGCAGCAGGGACTGTCTGTGTGTAGCAGAACAGTGCATCAGTTCCAGTGTCTGACCCAAAATCCACTGGTGATTTAGCTCAGACTTGTTGTTTCCCTCTACAACTCACCAGCTGGAGGAAAAGGGCAGATGTGTAAATATCCTGGGTCTTTCAGGAAGATCCAACCTAGCTCTGTCTGTAAATCATTCCTGTTTTGATTGGGGTTTAGACTGTGTGCAAAACAAGAGGCACAAAGGGGTTGTGCCACTGTCTGGAGCCCTCCTGGCTCTGGTGCTGTTGCTAAGCTCTGTCCCACGTACACCATCTGTGGCTCTGCACACACTGCAAGTCACACCAGCTGGTCAGAACTACTTCTTGCTTGAGAAAGGCCAAACCTTAGCATCTGCTCTGCTGGTCCATGGAGGAGAGCAACCACAGGACCCTTCAAATGCTTGCATGCTATGGCACAGAGACAAATTCCCCATGCTGCAGTTGTACCACAGTCAGCTCTGAACAGACTTAAGCTGGGCACAGCCTGAGCACCACTATGACCAGCACACCCTTGTCTGCTATTTGTGTTATTTAAGCAACTGCAATGTAGACCTCTACTGGCAGCACCCTTTGATGATGCATAAGAGATTTGCCTCAGTTGCCCATTTGAATGCCACCAGTAATTATTCTAATTCTTCTTTTCCTTATACCTCAGTGGCACTCCAACTGCCTCTCCCCTTTGAGGCCAGCACTGCAGCTGTGTCTTCTGTCTGAATCCCCCCTATACCACCATGCACCATCTCCCTGGGTTCCAGTCCACAGAAGGACAACCTTTGCATTCATCTCTCACTATTTCTTCCCTCAGACACATCTCTTCTCCTTCAAGTCCTTCCCACCCTCTCTGAAATTCTCATGAAAGGCAGTCAAAGAGCTATCCCTGTCTCAGCAAGCCACCCCTGCATCCTGGAGCTCCTCCTCCCATGCAGCTGTACCAGGGCAACAACCTGGGGGATCCTCCACTGCCTCCTGGGCAGTAGGAATCCCAGGGGAGATGCAAGGCCACCCCTCTGTTTCAAGGGAGTTGCTTCTGCTGATCTTTCCCTCCTCTGTATCCAGTGTTGCAGCTTAGCAGTGCAGTTAATGAGGCACATTTGTTGCTATCTTTTCTGAACCTTTGTGGAGAAAAGAAAGAGAGAAGAAAAAAAGCCCAGATTTCAACCATGGCTTTCTGATTCTGAGTCAACACTGAAACCAGGGCAGTTGCAGGGACTGAGGATCAGATTTCCACCTTACTCTGCTATTTCTTCCTCTCCAAAATGACTCAGCTCTGAAGTTTGTTTGACACCTCGAGTTCCTTCTGGTTGGCAAACACAAGCACAGAGTCCCACTGACACCTCCTGCCTCACAGTTATTTCTGTAGTAGTGGATATGGCAATTAGGGGAACACAAACGTTCTCTGACTCAACTGATGGCAGGAGAAGCAAAGGGAGAAAACCTCCCTGAACCTTTCTGAGGCAGAGTCTGTTCCCTGGACACTGCAAGCCTTTACAACATTCCTTGTCTTTCCTGCTTGAATTTTCCAAGGTCAGTGATATGCTGAAAATCAGCTCAGCTCCTGTGCATGCCAAGTCCCTGCTGCTCACCTCTGCACATTCCCCACCCTTACCCCAACAGAAAACACTAAAGGCAAGCTTTCAAATAGCCCCTCTGAATAAACTGAATGATCTTTCTTGCTCTCATCACTGCTCACTTTGTTCCTTGCTATGTGGCATAGACAGCAGGGAGAAGGGGCAGCTGACCACCTTGATCCTCACAAAGCAAGAGGCAACACCTGAGCACAGAAGTCATGTTGCCACGTGGGCTATTTGAGGATAGAGGAGTGCCCAGGCTAGGAGAAGGATCCTGCATAGCATCTGCCTACTCTCAGTGTCCAGAAATCATAACAAAGTTAGGGGAGAAGAAAAAAAAACAAACCAAAACAAACCAACAAACAAAAACCACAAACCCAAAACAAAACCAAACCAACCAAACAACCAAAAAAAAACCCCAAAGCCCCCACAACAAAACAAAAACCCACCCCAAAAAAAGTACTGTAGAGTTTGCAGATGTAGAATTTGCAGATTCAAATCTCAACCCAAACCACAACCAAGACAACTAAAAACTCACTTGGAGGGAAGAGGAAATGAAGAGAAAAAGCTGTAATTCATCCTTTCCAAGGGATGGAACATTAAAGGAGAAGAACAAGTTCTGTAAAGAGATGGAAGGGGACAATAAGACTCCTCCAAAGGTTGTATTTCACATATATATCCTTTGGAATATGTCATGTAGACCCAGGTGTATTTTGTTCTCCACTAGTCCTGCAGCATGGCTGCAGTAAACTTCATCGCTGGGCAACGTCTGCCAGCTATAGTGTCAGTTAATCGCTTTCCCTTTCGCTCCAGAGAAGTAACTCAACTACTCTTGCTGCAGCACAGAAGGGAAGACCCGATGCTCATCTGTTTGCTTTAGGAGCTGAGAAAGCCGTGAAGAGAGAGCATTGCTGAAGGCAAGCCCCCAGGAGCCCCTGCACCCAGCCTGGTAGCCTCCCACCCCCCTCCTGCACCAGCGCCGTATGGATAGAGCTAATGCAACCAACAGCGCAGCTCGCCCACTCAGCCAGCCAGGGACAAAAATGTACCAGGAACAGAAAGAACAGGATCAGCAGAAACAGCCCCCTCCAAGAGGAGTGCTGCTGGGAATAAGAGGCAGCCGCAGGGTAGCAAAGCTACGGAGATGCGAAGACAGCAGCTGCTGAGCGATGCTGAGTGCAGAGGAGCCACCTCGGCAGCTCTGCGTGGGCACAGGGCGTTGCAGGCAGCCTTTGCCTGCTTGCTACATCTCCAGCTGTAGCCAAACAGCACCGTGCTCACAAAATCCCTGGCTTCTCTGTCCCATCAGTTCCTTCCCAGGTATGGAGGGCAGGATAGTAACTCTAAAGTAGCTCCCTAGCTGTACGGTTGTTGCTGTCGGCACTTGGTTCAGAGCAGCAGTGGAAGCAGAAGCAAACTCCTCCCAGTTGGGAAGGGACCCTGAGGCTACTACACGAGGGCAGTTTTCTGATTTTGGCCTGTAGGCACAACCTTCTGAGCCTGTCTTTTGGGCAGCAGCAGCACAGACACAACCAGTCCTGAATCCACAGTTGTTCCACAGCCCTTACAGCCCTTGCAGAGACTAGCAGACACCAAAGCGCTCCCCACACCAGCCACGGTACCAATGAAGCCAATTTTACATCCTTTCATGCCTGAATCCCTGCACCTGTGGAAGAGACCTGCAAAGCCTTCCCAGCATGTACAGATGTATTTTGTTCCTTAGAGGTTCCTGTGCCCCAGCAGGAGATCAGTGCTGAAAGAGCAACTCCACTCAGGATGAAATCTTGTGATGAGTAAGATGCTCGCCTGCAGCTGCCAGTCTGTACATCAGGCTCCTCATTATGGTTTAAAATATGAAATAAAGGAATTGACTGAAATGTCAGGCACCAGCCTCTTGTCCTGCCTTTTATAAAACAGTAAGTTTAAAATAATAAGTAATAATAAAGTCCTGTCATCTCTGGAGTTCTCTCCGTTATGTACAACTGAATGTGATAAGAATTTACAGGAAGAAAAATCCAGCAGAGCCTTACCCATGGCCTTTGGCAAAGCCTTTATCACAAAGGGACCACCCAATGCCCTTCAGCAACCCCTTATCAAAAGGGCAGCTTGCAGAGAAACCCTGCTGTATCCCTGGGGCAGCAGAGATGAGGGCTTGGAGATCTTGCTCAAGTCCTACAAGCTGCAATGCCTCCAGGAACCCCCTCGGCCCCTGCTCCAAAACCCTGTGTCTGGTAACTTCAGAGCCAGAGGAGCTGCTAATGACTGGGTGAGATTAAACTGATGAAAGTCCCAGGAGTGGAGATTAGGCAGCACAACGTTTACAAATAGCCATGCTAATTACCAACTACTGGGACAGTAAATCAAGTTCCCCAGCTCCATATTTCATCATTTCTCCCAACATAGGCTTGGCAGAAGCTCCCTTCCTTTGCTTTTCCTTGGGTTTAATGAGATGAAAGTCCAGCCAGAAGCCTCGGGGCCTGATCCTGCAATGTTGCTCAAGAGGAGCAGAGGGTGCTTTGCAGAGTTAAGGAACCAGTCTGTGGTGTAGACATTTATTCCTTCAGACTGAAGCTGTCCTTGATTAGCTTTGAAAGAGGAATTAAGGTAGTGAAGGTGCTGGGAGCAGATCTGAGATACCATGAGCATTTCAAGGGCTGCAAATTCAGCATGCTAGTCTGGAATTCAAAGCTCTAAATATCCTTAAATAGTTCAAATTACCAGAATGTTTAGATAAAAAGATCAAAACAGACAGTGGAGAAAATGTAACTTCTTTTACACTTCATTTCAAAGTGCTGCCTTTTCAAACAGATAAAATGTGACCATTTGAAATGTTCCCTTTGTGCAGCACAGCAGAAAGCCATACCAATTAAAAGATGAAAAAGGCTTTTGCCATTTTTCTGATGATATCAGAATGGTTGCTTTCTAAGGAGAAGATGATCTGAAACAAATACATTCTCAAAACAGCTGTGGCAGAGCATTCCCATCTCAGCAGAAGTGCCTTCAGCTTAAAGGAAGCACCAGAGCTGCTCCTGCCCAGCCCTGCTTTGGGGAATTTGGATCTTTACAGAAGTTCAACTCCAGACACAAGGTCTGCAAGGACAAGGATCTGACTAGCAGATCAACTTCCCTTTTGAACTAAATGTCAGCATTTTTTGACTCAAGGTAGATGTTGACAAGCACAAACCTTCCATTCCCCATTCATCTGAAGAACAAGACACTAAAATCAGGGCTTGGAGGTACCTGCTGCTACCCAGAGTTTTGTGTAAATGGCATCTTTCACAGGAGTCCTTCTGCCTTCAGTGGGAGCATTCAGACTTGCTTTGGTTTCACTGTTTGATCATGAAGACAATCAAGAAACTCAGCAGAATGGGACAGTGTTGCCAGCACTGACAGATGCCTGCACAAAGCCAAGAGAAGCCTGACAACTGGGAAGACTTGGCCAGACATGACAATGGTGCAATGGCTGAAAACAGGGGGGAGAATACTAGCTTAAAAATGGCTAAGATTTGCAGCACCATGCACGAAGCTGGAAAAAGAATAATAATAGAACACTGCCTGCTCCTAGAATCATTGAAAGTAGGAAAGCTGTCAGTGCAAGGAAACAACTCATTGGAGTTATCTAGCCCTGCTTGGGCATCAGCAAAAGGGGAGACATTTTCTTCCCCAGTTGTATACATGTCCCATGATTTATGTTCTTTACAGCATTTTTATGAGCTTCCTTAGCACATCATCCAGTGTAATAACAGCATGGTAATTGTGTTGGCTGCATGTCCTGGCACTTAATTATAATCCTGTCATTGTCATTTCCCAGCTTGTCTAACAGAATAACCTTGCCATGTGGCTGACATCCAATTAAGAAAAAGGGGGAGAAGGGGAAAAAAAAGGTATACAAATATGATATTAATATAAAAGACAGTAGTTTGATGGCTTTATGATAAAGGCCCTAAGTTACAACTCTGCAAAACAATGTCCACCATCACCTGGAGGCTGCTTGTGCAGGTTTTGTGTGTACAAGAAGAACTCCTGCCATTCAAAGACTTAGTTTTCTTTAAGATGTTTCCTTTTCCTTTCCTTCTAGACTAGCACAAGTCAAGCTCCAGCCTACCTTTGGCAAACATTTTCTGTCCTCACATGGGTGGAGATTTTCCCCTTCCCTAAAGGCACATACAGCCCCAGCTCCAACCTTAAAGGAACTATCTGAAAAGGTCTGGGGGAAGATTTAGAAGGGAATCTATGGGTGGAGAATGAAGTGACATCTCAGAGAAGTTGAAAACTCCATCAGAAGGCAGTCATAAATTAGTCCTTAATCCTCTGCATTTTCTGTCTGAGATTTCTTTCCTGTCTATCCATTCCTAGTTCTGCTAGCTAGCATAGCTGATGAGGCTGGCACCCTCCTCCAGTGCATCCTTACTCACCAGCTCCCACCCAAAATCCAGTTGAGAAAAGCTGACAAATCCTGTGACTTCTCATCTACCACCTCCAGGATGCTCAGTATGTTCCAAACCCCAAATCAATCCTGCAGGCAGTGTCTCTTAATCAAAGCATCTGACATGCTGATCTGAATTTATTTTGGTTACCCTTTCTAGCATGGGTGTTTCAAGGAAGCTTGCTCCAGGATCTCTTACACAAGCCAGTTGCAAGTCATGGTGCACAGGCTGTACTACTACAACCAGACACATGTACTCTTAGATCACACATGCACTCTTCCAACAGCTCAACTCACCCCCAGTAATTCTTTTGTGCTTCCTATGTTAGCTGCACAAACCCAGGATGTCTTCTGTAGCACAGATGGATCCAATTTGTCATACCATCACAGGCAGGTATCAGAGGCTGATGTGCATTGTGAAGTGGTCATCACTTGGTTCCATACTGAGCATCACAAGAACTATGGAGATGCTGCAGCTGCTTCACAGCTGTAGAAGTTCCAGCCCTGGAGTCCTCAGTGAATGCAGGTTTCATAGATTCAAACCACAGAATGGTTTGGGTTGGAAGAGACCTTAAAGATCATCTAGCTCCAACCCCCCTGCCATGGGCAGGGATGCCACCCACTAGACCAAGTTGCCCAGGGCCACATCCAGCCTGGCCTTGAACACTGCCAAGTTCTCTGTGTACTCAGTGGCCTTCTCCATAGTGATTATTTACATAGCTAGGATTAACAGAGAGACAAGGAAAGCCCTTGACAAACCATACACCTGCAAACTAATCAGCTGCAGTGCTGTAGGACACAGACCTCTCATTGCTGAGCAGTTGCTTCCATAGAATCATGCCCTAAGAAATTTCTGTGGCTTTTCAGGAGAATATTTTCTCTCCAGATACTTCTTTCCTATATGAGCAAGAGGTGTGCACAGTGATGCCCTTCACATGCTGCTCTTGCTCTTGTCCTCTCCCTGCACCTTCCAGCTTTCAGCAGTGCTGTCTCTCATGGTCTGTCAGGCTCCTGGACATGGGCAGGGGGGTAAACAGCAAAAGTAATGTGGCACTGCCAATTGTGCTTTAAAGGTTTAAGAATATCTAGTGGCTGGGTTTATTGTTCCCAGACTGCTTTGGCTGAGTAACTCTAAGAACAAACTCCTGAAAACCAAAGAAAACCAAAATCTGGAGTGAGAGTGAGCACTGAGGGCTCTAGGGTTGGCTGTTTCACCCATTGCATTGCTTGGACACCTAAGTCTCTGCAGGTGCAAGCAGGAGCAAACAAGTGTCCTTTCCCCCTTCTTTCCAGTACTGAGCACAGCTTTGTTCTGAATCTTGAAGCATTTTCTTCTCTCCCCAGGGAGCCATAAGAAGCCACATAGTCCACAGGGTGGATGGGCTGAGGAGATTGAGAGGGAGGTTTAAGTTAATGGAGCATGGCAAAAAGAAGAAAGACTTGTTTTCCCCCTTTCCAGCCAGAAAATCACAGGAGGATAAAATCACTGAATCAAAGCTGGACTTACAGGAGTCTTGAGGTGAAAGCACTAGGATTTGAAGAAGAAAGGTAATCCACAGCTGGCTCTGCCCAAGGCAAAGCTGACATGGTCACACCTGAGAAGAAGGGATTAAGACCTTATTGTAGCTTGTGGTGTGTTCAAACAAGGTGGGACACAGTGGGGTGCTTTGGGGCACTGGCCAACAGGAGACCTGCAGCAGCTCCTGTTTCTCTGCTGAGGAAGCCTGAGCTGGAAGCAGAGGAGCACAGGCAGGAGCCCTCACCAACTGCTACAGACAACTCCTCTCTGTGAGGTTTCCCCAAGCATCCAGGGCTCATCTCTCTGTTCCAGCAGGGCTCAGCAGCAGTGCTGCCCTCTGCAGAGCCCAGGGCTTGGGCTTTCCCTTCCAGATCCCACTCCTGCACTGCTCTCCTTCCCTACACCACACATCTCCAGTCATGAATCCACAGACAGCAACTGCAGCAGCAGCTACAACACAACAAAAAGGCCAGTGCTGGAGAGACATGCCATGTCCCAGGGAATCTGCAGAGGGTCACTGAGGACTGGTTCCTCTTGATTCTTGGTTTTGTCTGAAAGGAAGTTTGTTAAAGTGCTTTTTTTTTGGGGGGGTGAGGAGGGCAGGAATAGTGCTGCTTTAATGCAAACTTCCCTCAGATGGTACAACTAGCATTTAAATTGATTTATGAGTATGCACACTGAGGTCTGCACCAGCTTAACCAAGGCAATTAAAAACCTGATGTTAGCTTAATTGGTTTGAGGTTTACTACAAGCAAAGCTTAAATGCTGAGATGCTTCTTGAGAAGCATGGCACACTCATTTATTTGTCTGGGGTTTCAAAGGCTCAGGTCCATCCTAATGTCCTTTGTGCTTGCTAAGCAGATCACTACAGCAGTCACAGAATCATTCAGGTTGGAAGAAACCTCCAAGATCATCAAGTCCAACCATCAACCTATCACCCCCATGCCACTAAACCATGTCCTTAAGTACCACATCTAGATGTTTCTTAAACCCCTCCAGGGATGGTGACTCCAGCACTGCCCTGGGCAGCCTGGGCCAATGCCTAGCAACCCTTTCAGTGAAAAAGACAAGACACCTATGTGATAACTGAGGACTCCTCCCAGGGTGAGCAAGGTCTGTAACACTGAATTCAGGCTTTTCAAGTTAAGATCCATGTGCTTCAACTGGAATCCGTTCACCTCTGATGTGATCCCAGGTGCCTGCCCTTCCTAGCTCTTATATTAAAGCCTCATTATCTTCTGCAAATACAAAGCCAGGAGATGGTTAAGATCTGAGTTCACTGATATCCCCAATCCTACAGTACAGAGACTTCAATAAATGCTTTTGATTTACCTCATCTTACTTGGTAACTTGATTTTTTTCTGTCCAGCAAACACCTTCCCTTTCCCCCAGTCTCCAAAAAGCACCTTAATTAAAGGGATGTGAACTGGACCACATACTTGCTAGCAGGGGTGAGCACACCAAGCTGGGAGAAATAACATCTTTTGCTCCACTGATCTCATGCTCATTTGCAGATGTGAATAGGAGCCAAGCCTTTCACAAACATACCTTCACTGCTGGGTCACAGAGATGGCTGGGTACCAGTAGACTAAGTGAAACCACTAAGCAGACAGTTTTCAGCCACAACAAAAACATCCTCCCTTGCTAATTAGAAGCATTTTCCTGAAGAAGAAACCCTATTATTTGGTGCTAAGGTGGGTAGAAAGAAGAACTTGGTCTTGGCCAAACCATGGTAAAACCAAGGCTAAATCAAACTTTAATAAAGCCAAATTTCACCTGATTTCCTTAAAGCTCCCTGCATGACCATTCCCTGATGGCTATTTCCCTTGTATACATTTCCATTTCTTATTAGAATCTTGTCTGATTTAATTCTGCTTGTAAAGCCAATGGTAGCATCCTAGTTAGGGCAGGGCTTTGCTTACATCCAGGCATGTGAAAAGTGAAACAGCTCTTAAGGGGCCACTCCTTGAAATACTTCCAGAAGTCTTTCAAAACCTCCAGCACCTGCAAGACTGCCCATCCAAACAGTGCAATCTCAAGCAGCTCAGAAGAAGAACTTGCTTTTTCCCCTATCCTATTTCATGCCTTGATCTATCCCATCCATCTCTTCAGAGATCTCATATGCAAATACAACCCCATCCTCCAAGTACTCCTTAAACCCAGGTGCAGGTTTGGCATGAGCCCACACATTTCCCTCAGCCCCATAGATCTCCCAGCCAGGAGCATTCATTAAAACACCAGTGACATCAGCAGACACATTTTGCTGGACTAATTTGTGGGCATTGATACAAGGAAGAGAAAAGAGCTCAAGCAAGCAAGTTGGAAGAGAAGCTGATGAAGCAAGCAGCTTGCCTGTCCTCAGGCAGGTCAGGTAGGTGAGGATGTAACCATGAACCACCAGGAAAAGGACAATTTCCCTGGTCTAATAGAGAAGTTTTGCCATTGCTTTGCATTGTCTCACAGTAAAAGCAGAAATACAGCTTATACTTAAGCAGTTAGCAGCAGTAATCACTTCTGCAATTCTCTTTTCAGCTTTTGCCCTGAGGTTTGATCTCACATAGTGAGCCTGTTCCCCCCCCCACTTCAATCTTCTCAAAGCTCTCCTTGCCCTAAGCTTGTGTTGAGGTGTTATTGTGTTTCTACCCTTTAATGCTGGAAATATCACTAGCCCCCATCACCCTTGCATTTTTCTTCATCCTAGTTATTTAAGGGCACTTTTCCCACTTGATCCAGGCCAAAAACTTTCCTTTAGCAGCTGGAGATCAAAGTGAATCTGCTCATATCAAAGGACTTCACAAAACCAGAATTAAAAATATAGCCTCCCAGTTATAGTTGCATCCTCAGAAGGGCAAACAGGTGAGAAAGGAACAGGGCAAGTGTCCCCTGCATCAGATTCCTGCCCAATGCCTACCCAAGGTTGGGATCCTGCCTCCTGTCCAGGCCAGCACAGAGGAAAAAAAACAGAAGAAACTTCTGTGGGCAAAAGTGGTGGAGATCTCTATAACATCCTGCATGAACCTTCAGCCACCTTCTGTTCTCCCAGATTTGTATTCTCAGATCACAGAATCATTAAGGTTAGAAGAAACCTCCAAGATCATCAAGTCCAACTGTCAACCTATCACCCCCATGCCACTAAACCATGTCCCTAAGCACCACTTCTAGAGGTTTTAAAGCCCTCCAGGGATGGTGACTCCAGCACTGCCCTGGGCAGCCTGGGTCAATGCCTAACCACTCTTGCAGGGAAGAAATTCTTCCTCACATCCAACCTGAACCTCCCCTGGTGCAACTTTAGGCTTCCTTTTTTTTTTTTGGAAGTGCTGGTCCACACTCACTCATCCACAGACAAAACCTTTCCATCTTGGATGGCCTTGAGTTCTTTCAGCAAGCCCAGAGCTGAGAGAACCCCAGGAGGGTTGCACATCCTTGGGCACAGCCTAGGTGTGCACTCAACAGCAGCCTCCCATGAGTGCTGGCTTTGAGGTATGACAAGAGGTTCTGCAAAGTGCTCTATCCAGCATGACCAGGTGCTCTGGTATTTTGCCTGCTGGAATTATTCACAAAGCTAACCCTGTGCTTTCTTAAAAAGACTTTTTAATTAAATTTTATCTTTGATTTTGATTTTAATCTTGTTTTGCCTGCTGCTGTACTGCCTGACAGCAACTGTGCAAGGAAACCTCTCCACTGGAGAGCAGAGAAAATCTTATCAGAACTTGCTTATCTTTTTATGCCACAGAATCATGAAGATCTCCACCATGGACCTCCCTTTGGTAATGATCCATAGAGCTAAGAGGCAATTTCCAGGCTTGAGTCCAAGCATAGAAAGCTTAACACTTCTGTATTAACCTTTGGCACAGCTCTTGCTGTGCTGCACTTCTCAACTCACAGAGTTTTCCACTGAGAGTCCCAATTCTCCTGGATCAAGAAGAAGGAAAAAGCCAACAAACCTGAGTCCTGCTTCCTTTCAGGCAAAGCCTGGAACTCTTACCACTTAGTTCAAAGGTGGTTTTAGCCCCATCTTGAGATTTACAACCAGGATTTCATAGATTTCTTCATCCTTCATGGTTGGGAATGGTCTTGTGGTAGCTTTTCACTTTTCCCTGGAGTAAACAATAAAATACTTTCCACTTTATCCTTAAGAAGGGACTTTGAATTCTTTAATTTTTAAAGCTCCTTTCTGATTTTGTTCTGAGCACTTCAGCTAGGAGTCAAGTGAAGAGGAGCACTCAGCACAGATCTTACTTAAAACCTGCCTACTGAAAAAATATATAAATGTTTTATGTGTCCAACTTGACACCTAATGTTCAAAACTCTGCCTTGGCAGCATGTGAATCAGAGGAGGAACTATAGACTGGGAGATGGGTGTAGAAAGAAAACACATGTCAAGGGTTGAGGCTGGGCTGACCACCAACCCACTGACAGACACTCCCTCTTACTCCTCTTCCCCCTCCATGGGAAGGGAAAGAGGATAAGAGACAGAGAGACTTGTGGAGTGGAAAATAAAATTAAACTCCTCTAATGATAATAATAATGATAAATTAAATATATACCAATATGTACAGAACCTAATACCAAAGCCAAACCCCCCTTGATGGTAACTATGTCACCACTGATACTGCAGCAAGGCCTCAGCAGCAGAGAGTCAGGCTCAGGGGCTGGATCCTGGCACTGGATGCAGGAGCTTAGGGATCACTGAAGCACAGGAGAAAAGGAGCCAAGAAGGGAGAAGAATCTAGCAAAACTAGCAATCTAGCAAGGGGGGACTGACCCCCAGTTTCTATATCCAATATGACATCTATGGGATGGAATACTTTAGTTGGTCAGTTTAGGGTCAGCTGTCCTGTCTGCTCCTCCCTGAAGGTGCAGCCTTTACCCTGCACCCCCCCCAAGGTGAGACACAAGATTCAACAGTGACCTTGCTCTGCATACCCAATCCCTAGTAGTGAATCTAAGCATGAGGCCTCATCACTGCTGGAAGCTGGCAGTGTCTATGAAAACATGCTGCTAGTCTCAGAAAGTGCAGTTTCTTAGAGGAGCTTCAACTAAAAAGCAAAATCCCTGGACAGAATCAGTTCTGTTTTAACCCAAACCAGGACAGCACAGCAGTGTCAACAGGATGTCCCTAAATCTGTGACAGACCAAGAGAGATTTTATCAACTTCAGTTTTGCCACCTTAGTCTAATGAGTTGGATAGGAATCAAGACACTTGCAGGTCAACTTTTGTAATGAAATTGTAAGAAACCTGATATTGTAGCATGATTTTTCCTCTGTTACCTTTCTGTATATCAGACTCTGTGATTCCAGGGGGTGTGCTAGCTCTGGGAATTATTACTTTTTCTGCACAGAACTGCAATAAAACAAACATCTCAACTCTGTCTGTTGATTAGTCTTTGCACACCAGATGAAGAACCCAGCTTTGGGACAACAAGAGCACCTGGACTGGCACTTCTGCCTGTTGCTGGGCACTTGCACTGTGGGGTCCACATACACTTTCCTGGATGATCTGCTGGCTACAAGAAAGAAACCCAGAAGATTTTCCTGGAAATTCAATATTTTCACTTCTTGAATGCCACAATTATAGCTCATGGGAGGAAGGGAGCACCCCTGCACATTGCTGCACTGCTCCATTGTGGAGGGCAGCCACTCCCCCAGCCCAGTGCAGACCATGGGCCATGTTACCACTGCAGCACATCAGGAGAGTCCCTGCCCTAGGCCAACCACTGGTGGACACTAGCTAGAATCACAGAACATCCCAAGTTGGGAGGGATCCACAAGGATCATGGAGTCCAGCTCTTATTTAGGCACAGGACAACCCCAAAGTCACCCCATGTGTCTAAGGGCATTGGCCAAGTGCTTCTTAAACTCCGTGTGGTGCCATGACAGCCCCCCTGGGGAGCCTGTTCCAATGCTCCACCACTCTCTGGGTAAAGAAACTCTTCCTAACATTCAACCTGAACTTCCCCAGCACAGCTTCATGCCATGGGTCCTGTCACTGGTCACCAGAGAGAAGAGGTCAGCACCCACCCCACCCTCTCTGCTGAGGAAGTTCTAAACCACAAGGAGGTCTCCCCTCAGCCTCCTCTTCTCTAGGCTGAACAGACCAAGTGATTTCAGCCTTTCCTCATAAGTCTAGTTAAGAATAGGAGAAAAAGAAGACATGGGAGACCTCTCCCAAGAGACATACAGCTGGTGGTCTGGAGCTGAGATGGCTCTAAACCCTTCCCTTATCCCTCCTCACAATCAGTTTGCAACTAACTCCCAGCAGCCTGTTGTGCTATTGCACCCAGTTCTCCCTCATCAAATAAATGCTTTATGGACACTTTGCATAATCAATACAATTTTCTGTTGCTTACAAAAGGGCTTGACCAGCATCACAATGAGAAATGGGGGTCAGGTCACCAAGTTCACCATCTTCAATATATACTGGTGTACAGTGGCTGCTCTGGCAACCTCTGTTGAAGTGCCATGGAGTTGATGGCAAGTGCTGCAGCTGGAGCTTTGTCCATTTTCCAGTAAGGCTTTTGAACCAAGTATCTAATATTTATAGCTGCATGTAGAGGACTTTGCTGGAAGTGATGAAGCATTGATAATGAGACAACAATAAAATGTGTTTACTTTATTTGGTGCACTAACTATTTCATTTTGAATGATTTCATGTATATTGTAATTTCTCTTTCTAAACACTGTTGTTTACCCAGAAGTTTCCACAAAAAAAAAGGTTTGTTCATTAGCTATAACATGTTAGCAGCAGTTATAAACTGGGAGTTCTGAAAGTGCTCCCTGTCTGAGGCAAGGAGAAGGAGCAAGGTCAGGATGCTGTTGCAGGGCTTCTTCTGGAAAAATAATGTTGGTTTATTGAAGTCATAATCCATGCTGTGCACTTAGATCAGCAGAGCTCCTCAGATACACCAGCTCTTGTGTAAAAATAAAATGCCCCTTGCCATGAACTTAATACTGTGTGCACAAACATTTGTGCCCATCAGCACTGGAGAAGCTCTGGCCACTTCAGGGGCAGAGGTGGAAGATCTCACCCTGCAAATGTTTTTGTTGATACTGTGTTCTGTAAGCAAGAGAACAGCAGGAAGCCCCATGGCTCACCAGGGCACTGCATGAAACTGTGGCACAAAATGTGCCTATTGCCTCTGATCAATCCATTGAGCAAACAGCTGAAACGAGACCAAAATCAAAGTAGGAGAATGAATGAACTGGAGGTCGGCTGGAAGTCATTCAGCTGCACTGACCTTAATCACTGGCCTTCTCTTCTCATGGCAGAGAGAGAAGAAACTAACAGATAACAACCTAGTAATGTTCCACACAGCTTCTGTTAAAATCATACATGATTTAACAGAGTGCAATAATGTAATTTTGGGGAAAAGACTAGAGGCTGATTTCAGGGAAGGTGAAAGGATATCTCCAAAGGGGTTTTCTGAGCAAGGACAAGAGCTCCTAGACATTGCCCCTTTGTCAGGAGCCCATTACTAAAGAAACCTCTGGTCTGGGCCCAGATTTCCACAGACTTATCAGTAATGCCTTGTTCCCAGAGCTGCTGCAGAGAACCTGGATGATCAAGATATGGGCTTTGCACAGAACACAACAGCTGATGTCTG
The DNA here is from genome assembly GCA_013399015.1 of Galbula dea. Classification (NCBI taxonomy): domain Eukaryota; kingdom Metazoa; phylum Chordata; class Aves; order Piciformes; family Galbulidae; genus Galbula; species Galbula dea. The sequence continues at coordinate 402,053 of VWZX01001527.1, read as the reverse complement.
TAAACAGATTTCCCACCTTTTCTTGTTGCAGCCATACAACATGGTGTCACAATCAGTCATTGTTCCTTTAAGAAAGCTCAGGTCAGGATCCCAAAATACACATTCTCATGATTACAGACACTTGCAAGTCAAAACCCTAAGCTTTTTCTGTGTGCTCTTATCTCCAGTTCCTTCCTTTCCTTTCCTCTCCTCTCCTCTGGATTCTGGCTTGCCACCAGGAATTTTGCAACACTTTCCCTCTTCCACTACCAGCTGCACCTCTCCTCTTCCTCCTTTGGGACAAGAAGCCAAACAGCTTGGCACAATCAGCCCCTTCTGAATGCTCTTTCTTCCTTTGAGAGGCAAGAGGTTGTGCCCAGCTGGCATTATGAAAGTGCAATGAAGAACGTAGTCTCCACACTTGAAGGAGAAGGGATTTAGGACAGTGGGTTTCATGGATCTGGAGGAAGGAAAAAGCCAAGAAGGAAGACCCAGGAGCACAGCACAAGGCAAGAGCAAGACAGCAGGAAATGGCTTCTGTTATGATGGATGCAGAAATGGGAGAAGAGCATTGAAGAGGAAGAATATTGACAACAAAGACAGCTAAAGGAAGGGATATGTTGCTCATGTAAAAGGCAACTTACAGGGTGAGAAACAAACATTAGTGGAGAAGCTAGTCCAAGAACCAGATTTATTTATGGCCTGTAGATTTTCCCTACTATTTCCTCCAACATGCCAGCATCAGGGAGGAGTCCCAAGCTAAGCCATGCCTGCACAATTCAGCCCAGTCACACCCCAGCAGCAAACAGCCCACGTGCAGCTGAGCTGCCATTCAGCCTGGGATCTGCTCCAAAACCTACCTGGGGACAGTTTTGCCCTTTCCAAACTCTGACTCATTGTTTGTATGGTAACTGCATTATACAAGCCCATGTGAAAAGACAGGAACAACCACTGCAGTAAGTGCTAATGTGAGGAAACTGCTTTGTTCATAGTTTTTGGTGAGGATATCTGCCCAGGAGTGCTTACTCTAAACAAAGGACCCTTAGGAGCAGCTGGTCAGTGTAAAGCATTAGGTGTTCTTTGCTGGAAGGTGTATAATGATCACCTTCCTCTGTCCCAGAAGCCAGCTTAGCCCTGAAAGAAAGATTCACTTTAAAATATATGGCAAGGGAGAGGATTTTGACAGGCAACCTGCAGTTAGGAACCAGAATCCCTCACCATGTCAGAGGGAGTTGGCTTATCATGCCTCTGTGTAGGCTCTGAATTTGCCTTTATGTCTTTTAAAGAACATAGACTTTTTCCTAACTACCACTTGGCTGTTACTTTTTAGAAGGAGCAGAGTTCATCAAGAGTTTGGGAAGGGGAATAGACCCAGTATTTTCTGTGATCTGACTTTCTGGAGAGAGACTTTTCAACCCCCTTTTCCCCCCAAAGTTCAGCTGAATATTAGAATATTTCAAAGATGAGCAGTTTTCAAAGTTACCAGGAGGGGAAAAACCAAAGCTAAACCAAACAACAAACCCCAAACCATCAACTTATCTATCATTTAAGTAAATGATCCTAAATAACAGCAGCAACTGTGCCTTCTGCCCAAATCCCCACAGGAAACTAGAAATGGAGAGAAAAAGGAAGCATGAAAATGGTAGCATGGACTTTTGAGGCACAGAAGATGCCTGACATGTTTCAGGCACAGCAGAGACAAAAATGGTTAAAGAAGATTGGCCACAGAATATACAAAGAGAGAAAAAAGCCCCAACCCTTAAGTAGTTATGATGTTCCCTTTTTGATCCAGCCTTGCAGAAAAGCTGTAGGGTGTTCAGAAGGTGGAACATGCCCTGTTTGGTCACTCTGAGGGAGGTGTTACTGGATTCAGCTCCTGGAGTCATGTGGTTACAAATGTTATTGCTGCCAACACTAATTTTCCAGTGCTTGCCACTGCAAAGAAACCTTCAAAAAGCATTTCCTATGTCTGCCTTGTTGCAAGTCCACAAAGAATGAGAAAAAAAAGCCCTGTTCTGTGCCAACAGCTATATATAACTGATGTATGAGTATTTATATCTGTGTGGTTAGACTTGTCTGGAGCCAGCAAAGAGCCATCCTGCCCACAGAGCTTTGAGATCCTTCCAGATGATAAGTACTAATAAAGCAAGGTGTAGTAGCATTAGCATCATTATTTTCTGCTTTATTTCTTTCATTTAATTTCATGCTTCACTTTTGTATTATTGGTGTTTTGTGCACTGGAACATGTGTAATCATTCATTATTCTGGTTGATAGAGAATGCATAATGTTTTAGGAGTGATATGACATTTACATTCACTTATGAGTTATTAGGTGTCTTCTAAGTGATAAAGAATGTCAGATCTTGACATCTTGTATTTTGCATATCAACCAACTTTCCTTTCTAGCTTCCTCTTAGCTGTGCACTATCAACACTCTTACCCTGGGAGGGAAGCAATCACACTGACTTCACATGTCCAGAAATGATAACTACAGCACCCATCCAATAACTTACATACTACATGTACAACAGAGATGGAAGGCATGATTCTGCATCTTTGTTCATGTGACTGTTGCCTTAAAAGTCAAGGCACCTACTCCTGGGAACAAGTATTACTCAAAGTTGTAGAAGCAGGTCTTGAATGTGTTATAAAGTAAAATTACAGCACTATTTAACTATCAGTTATAAGCTGGAGCCTACAGAGTAAAAGAATGGGTAGCTTTCTCACTTAATGAAAGATTACTGTCATTACTAAGCCTGAGGATGGTTATTAAAACCCTTAGGCACCCACCAGTCCTCTGCAGCCTGCTGCTGCCAGCACCTCTGAGTCCAGGGAGAGTCAGGAAGCCAGGGCACCCTGCTGACCTCCAGTGCATTGTCCAGCAAAGGATAAACCCCAACACAAATCAGTGTCCAGAGCTGCACAGGTGCTTTGGGAGGACACCAGCCATTTCCTGAGGAAGGTACAGCCTCCATTCCTACAAGATCCAGTAATGAGGGATTCCAGATCCCTACAGATAGTTCCATCCCAACTTCCCATCCCCAAGTCCAGGAGGTGACATTAGAGTGTCTCTAGAGGGCATTTCTTATCCCCTTCAGGAAACTTACTCCTGCAAGAAAGTCAGAGTTGTGTTCTGGTCCCATGTTCTTCCAGCTGTGCAGAAAGCCACAATGAAATCCATCTTCCTATGCCCTGTCTGGATAGTGTCTGCCTTCTCCTGTGGCTTAAACTGCCTAAACCCTTCAGCAGAAGCATTTAAACACGTAGTGGCAGGAAGCAAAACTGCAGGCAAGTGGGACACACTCTTCCCTTTCTCCCTCTCTGCCCCTCAACAGCCCAGGGAGGACGAAGAAGCATTTCAAGCCTCACTGTGTATTCCCACTGACTCTCAGCCAGAGTTGATAAACCAGCTTAAAGTCACATCCTCACTCTGGAGTGCCAGAAGACAAGCAACACTTAGACACAAGGCATTTTTCCACGTCAAGCAATTTTCTCCAACCTGCTCAGCTGTTACATGTCTTTGATTTACACCACTGCTCCTCCTAAAAGGAGCATCAGAGCATCCTTGCTCAAGGCTGGGGGATGCTGGAAGCAGTTTTGTGTTGCATTCATCATAGATAGAAACATGACAAACTGTGCTATGAAAACTGCTAGTGGAAACAACAGGCAAATAAAGCACTGCCAGAAGGAAGGAAAGGGGGAAGGAGGAAAAGCAGCTACACGGGATAATGTTCTTGTCAAGTAGGTTAGGTCCAGGTAATCCCTTTTCACTGCTGTTTAGATATTGAAAAGACTTTTCTCCTCAATTCAGTACTGGCAACAGCTCTCCCTAATTTTGTACCAAAAGGTGGCAGCACTCTAACCACCTTTATAATTGTCCCTGTTCTTGCTCCTGTTTCCCAAGGCACTGGAGAGAGAAGGACCTACCAACCACAGCTTTCAGAGTCAGGGACTTCCAAAAGTTCCCACCAACTTACACTCCACTCAATTAAATTAACTTTTGCCCTTTCTCAGGTTGGGTGGGGGTTGGATTGTTTATATGATTATTTAGAAGCACCTCATCAGCAACCTTATTCAACCAGATATTACATCACTTCCACAGACAGCAAATAGGTTCAGAGAATACAAGAAGGTTGGACTTGTCCATAAAAGAGCAGCAATAGTAATGCAGATAAGCTGTTAGCACTCTTTCAAAGTGGAATGAACTGATCTAGTGGATGGTGTCCCTGCCAGGCAGGGGGGTTGGAACTGGATGATCTTTGAGGTCCCTTCCAACTCTGACAGTTCTATGATTCTATGGAAGAGTCTCAAACACCTTGTCACTCAATATGGAGAGAAGGTCAAGGGCAAAGATCACATTAAAAAACCCCAAATGAACAACACAATCCATTAACAATTCTTTTGAAAAGTGCACTCCAATGGGAACATGCAGTGATCCAAAGCAGAGAGCAGCCCAAGGTGGGGAAGGGGAGAGCTGATGGAAAATTCATCTCTGCTGCAGAATTAGCTCCAAGCTGAGGAGCAGCCGCGTGCGAGAGCGAAGCTTACGGGAGAAGGATTAATAGCTCACAGATGAGTAGCACATGCACTAAAAGCACCTCAGCTAGCATCAGGATAATCACCCTAATGACTATGTGGGAGAGGGAGGGGGAACAAACCAGAAATCATAACATCTTGGAGGCAGACCAGCTGAGATATGGATTCATGAAGTCTAAGCAGTGGCTTTTTATACTTACATTATTGTGTATATAGAATCGTCAGAGTTGGAAGGGACCTNATATATACACACTATATATATATATCCTCATTCAGAAAGCCATTGCTTTGTCTTGTTCCTTGTTGGTTCAGTTTCTACCTGAAGCAGTCCCAGGCCCAAGTGTCAAATTCTGCACAGTTGTTCAATCACAGGATTAACTCCTCATTTCAGCTTCCAGTTTACAAATTGAGTTCACAAGGTGTGCTTGAAGAGTTCAAGGTGAAACCTGGAAGTTGATGAAGTCAGTAAGTGTTTTCTCCACTGCCTACCCTAACAGCCCAGCACAATCTATGTGTATTTATTTCTGAACTAAATGTTGTAGGCAAAAGAGTCCTAAGCCAAGGATTTCCCCAGAGTTCATTTAGTTTGGGTATCAGCTACTTATTGCCTGTGGGGCTTCAGCAGTCACCTGGTACTACATTTGCACCCACATTTGTTACTACAGATGTTGCAAAATTATGCCAAAGTTACCAGGATCACTTGCTGGACACCTGGGTGCTTCTCATGGAGATTTTGCACATACACTGGCATATCATTTTTTGTCATTCCCATGAATACTCCTCTGCTCTTTCTCTCACAGTTTACACAGACAATATCTACTGTGAATGCAGATGAGGAATGGTCAGAAAGGATCAGAAATCACTTGCTGGAAGAATTTGTTATTTTGATTGGAATAAGTGTTCACACACACCTCTGCTCTTCCTTCCTTCAGGCATACACTTGCAGAAGTCATCCTTTTTATTCTTAATTGCTTTTAGTTTCCTGTATTTACAGAAACTACCTCTTAGCCTAGCAGTACAAGAAGCAAGTCAACACGACACCATTAAGGGTAATTACCTCTCAGGTTTTGTACAGAAATAGCTTATTACTCTGGCAGCTGAAGTAAAATATGTCAGTCACAGATAGTTTTACTTTCAAGACACTGCAGCTTCCCTCAAGAAAAGTGTGACAGGCAGGAGGTGATCACTGCTTGCAGCCTATGACTGGGCAGGGGATTCGTGTTAGCACTTCAGCACTGCAAAACATCTTAGCCTATTCCAAGTCCCTCTGAGATCATCTCCCAGGCACTTCAAAGCAAGTCACTCCTCACAGGTCACTAACACACCATCAAAGGCTTGCCAGAGACCACTCAGGAAGAAAAGAACCTGTGCAGCAGGATCATTACCTTGCAAGAAATTGGAAAGAAGAAATTAGAAGCTGATATAAAAAGACCATCAGCACTTCTGAGCAGGATCTAACCCATAGCTGGGCAGGCTTACATCACCTGCTGCTGGGACAGTTGCTTTTCAATCATCTCTTGAACAACTATAATTTATATCAACTATTTCACTCACCCTGAGAATGTTAAGCTACTTACATCCTCTGGGGCTCCAGTTCCAACCTAACTCAGGACATGACTTCCAAAGACATTTTAGCACATGCTGAAAGAGTTGCCAGTCAAGGAAAGCTATCTTGAATCCCAGTTAATCAGCCATGTAACCTCCTGTTGCCCAGCCACAAAGAAAACAGATGATAACCAGACACCTGCAGGGCTATGCTGCCAGGAGCACAGGGAGGCAGCAGAAGCAGGTGCAGGTCAGCTCTTGCATGCACATTAACAGTTCATTAAAATGAATTGCATCATGCATAATCAGAGAGGTGAATTTAGGATGTGTAGATAGCGTCTAACTTTTGAGAACCTGACTTTGCCAACTTCCTAATGCCTTCAAGCTCATGGATTCTTAAAACAAAATTAAAGGCTGAGAAGAAAAAATACCCTGCAGTCCAGCAGCACTGATTTCTCAAACAATTAATCAGCAGGATTTGGATGTTGAAATCCACAGCAAGTCCTTCAGTTAACCTAAAATGAGGAGCTGCAGAAAGCTGTAAAAGCTCTCATGGACCTCCAGTACAGAGGGATGGGGAAGGTGATTATCAGTTGTTTATGGGACAGCAGAGATAAATGCCTGATTAATGGCTCCAGCTTCACATGCCTCAGATACTCCCACCTCTGATACCTGCTTTTTCATCCACATCTCTTACCTCTTCTCTTCTTTTCTCTACTCTTCCTCAGTAATCACACCCCTAGAGGCTGATTTTTTTTGGCAGCTTCCTCCACAGTCTTGAACAAAAGGTGTTTCCAGCCACCCAGAAGCTCTCCATCTAAAACTTCTCTCCTAAATATACATTTAATCTATTCCTGCTGCTTCATATAATGCAAACACAGCCCCTTTTGAGAACCTATTGGTTCTCATGCACCTGTCACATCTAAGTTGCTTCATCCACGTGCCAAGCACAAACTTCCACTCAGTTCATGCTCTAGTTTAATGCTATATTTGGACACTTCCCAGCCTGCACATTCTCTTCCTCTACCACCCCAAGGGTCTTGAACCAACTTCCACTGGGCCTTTGAAGGAAAGCAGCCAGACTGCTCATTAGCCTGTTACAAAGCTGCTCAGCACTCCCACTCCCAAGCTCCCCATTATTGCAGTGTGGTAATTTGGGCTGTAGATTTTCCAGGCTGGATTAGCATTGTTCCAGCCAGGCCCATCCTGCAGCATATCCCATCACATCCCCTCAGTGCCAATGCAGTTGTGGCTTTGTTACTGCTTGCAGGTTCATTGTGTTGATCTGAAAGAGGTTTAACCATGTGCTTGGTGACCTTCCTTCTGGGCACTGCTTCTTGCCCTGCCTGCCCTGGCAGAGGGTGAGAACACCCAGGAGCTGCTTAAGGCCTAGACAGCTATGTAAGAGGATTAAAAGCAAGACTCAAACCTGACCAGTGAACATTTAAAAGCTTTGAACACCTGTTACAAAAAATACCTTGTTATAAAAACAATTCTGTGTTAATGGGGACAGCATGGAGGGGAGGATCCTGCCATCTAAACCAGCAGCTGCCTGTGTTTTGGGGCAGCCCTGGGCAGGGAGCTAGTGAAGACATGGGTCAGTGAGAGAGGGCAGCAGGGACAGGCCCAAGGCCACTGGTGTGGGGACAGCAAGGACAGAGCTGCCATAGGCATGCCAAGCCAAGGGCTGCTACTGGGGCTGGAGCCAACAAGGAGGCCTGGAGGGAACCCCAAGGAGGCTGCCCAGGGCCACAGGGGCTGAGGGCACGCTTGGGGGTCACGGCATTGGTGCCCACGCTCTCTGCCACCATCCTCTGGCAAATAAACTCTGTCCAGAGGGGAAGGGGTGGTAACAAGGGTTTCTGGCTGAGTGAGTGGGGTCTCTCATTCCTGTTGTCTCTTAGAATAGTTTAGGTTGGCAGGGACCTTGCAAGGTCACCTAGTCCAAACCCCCTGCAGTCAGCAGGGACATCTGCACCTAGAGCAGGTTGCTCAGAGCCCCAGACAACCTGAGCTGGGATGGTTCCAGGCATGGGACATCTCCCACCTCTCTGGGCAACCTTGCACAGGCTCTCAGCATCCTCACTGTAAAACATTTCTTGTTCCATCTAGTCTAAATCTTCCTCTTCTAATTTAAAATGATCACCCCTTGTCCTGCCACAATAGGCCCTTTGGAGAGCTAAAGTCTGTCTCCATCTTTCTTCTAGGCCCTTAAGTACTGAAGGGCTCCAGTAAGATCTCCCTGGAGCCTTCTCTTCTTCAGGTTGAACAACCCCAACTGTCTCAGTCTGTCCTCATAGCAGAGAGGTTATGTTAAACTATGTCTCTACTATGTTAAACTGTCTTCAATACTTGCTGGGAGGTCAGGGTGACTCATAGCAAGCTTAGAGCCTCCCATGCTGGCCCACACCCTGGGAAGTACAACATTGGCCAGGGAAAATGATCTCAAACCAGTAAAATCAGAGTTATCAACCTCACCTCTAGTCCATTTTGTGCTTAAGCTGATGGCTCACTGTACTCTGCAAAACCTATCTGGTCACTTTTACTGTTTGCAGACTGTCTGTCAACAAGAAGATGGAAAAAGCCCTGCTCCTGGCTGGTTTGATAAGAGAAACTGCAGTTTGCAATGGGAGCCTGCTACCACCAAGATGCAGTCAGACTCCAAGTACTCAGGACACTTTTGCTTTGGGCAACCTTGGCTGCAAATGAAAATCTCATCTTCCACCAATATCTGGAAAGTAAGTGGAAAAGCTCTGAATCCCAGCTCTAGAAAGACACAGAGCTGGTTCCAAAGAATATTCATGAGCATTTTCTTGATACTCCAGGTATCCAGGTCTAAAACTTATAAGAGAAAGTCAGCCAAGTAGCTTCCCATATGGTGAAGAGAAGCAGCAAATGTTCTTGTGCACCATAAGCTCAGATGTGCTGGAGGGTCACAAACACTGAAAATAGAGTTCTAAACCCCACCAAGTTAAAGCAAAATAAATTTCCTTGCAGGGGTGATGGAGAGGTTGTTAGAAGCCAAGATCAGAGCAGTGGGCTTTGCATTTTCCCCTAACAAAAAGTCAGGAAAAGAGGAAAAACTTCCAGCTTCTATTCCACAGTATTTTTGCCTGTCATGCTGAATACCCTTTGGGCTTTCCTCAGCTCAGAGCTGCTTGGGCTTGTCAGCTGCACCAGTGCTGAGGCAGAGATCTCAAACCTGCCTTCAGAGAAGGCTTCTCTACAATATCCAAGAGCATGGTGGGAGAGACAATAAAGCTCTGAGTGGGACAGAGCTGTACCTGTGATGGGCACACAAGAAGCAAACCAGAAGGATTCAAGTTCTTAGAGCTAATCTCTGCTGAGCAAGTTGTACTTCTCTATTTACTAGGAAATACACTGGTTGTACTGAAGTTTGTCAAAATACAGAGAGAAACTGGGCTTGTTGAGCTAGGGCTCTGTTGAAGGCAAGTGGGTAAGAACATAAATATATCAGAGATACTTTGCATACATATCTGATAAAAAAACCCTGTGCTTCTCAGCCCATTCTTTCTTGCTGTGCATGGGATGTTCCTGTATGGAGAGCTCAGAGGGTAGGAGGCAGTGATAAGGAGATGCTTATGGAGCAAAACTCTGCCAAGAAAACAGCACTGCCAGGGCTGAAGCAATGCAAAGTCACCATGGATCTGAAAGGACTTGGTAGGTTGGATGTCATGCTGTAAGATCACCACAGCATTGGTTCAGGCCACATCAAGAGCACATCTAAACTAATAAGTCCTTGTGGGCTGTAGCCTGTTCTCTGTAGCTTCACATGGATGCTGGAAGCTCACCTTTCATTCCTTGCTTTGCTTCCCTGTCAGTCCTGAATCTCTGGGAACTTATCTGTTCTGCACCTAGGAAAAGAGACATTCCTTGCTCTGGGCTGCCTGCTTCCCAGCATACCTCTTGTGCCACACCAGTACACCTCAGGACAGAAAGAACACTTCCCTGAGAGCCTCCCTAAGCCCATGGAAACCACTTCTCCACTCCTGCCCCATATGTGCTGTCAAGAGCCTAACAGAGACAAGGCTACAGAGCAGACTGAGCTTCACCCTCCAGGAGGTTGTTTCCTATGCAGAAGCCTCACATAGGTGAAAGGTCTGGGGACAGAGCAGAGCCACACTCACCACTCACCTCCAGAGGAGGCTGTACAGATGGAAAGAGGTGACAGATTTCTGCAGAGCACATTCCTCTGGCAGACTGCTCTTAAAAAATGGAGACAACTTGAAGCAAGTGAAAGGAGATGAATTGTTGGTCAAAGTTCAGAGGAGACTGTCAAAGGAGCTTGATAAATGTAACCCATCATGGCATCAGGGGCATAAGAATGAAGGACAAAAGCATGTTGTCTAAAGCTCAGCCACCCTGAAGGCAGCCAGAGCACCTCATGCAAATGCTGCACTCTATTCTCCACCTGCTGTGCTTCCCAGTTTGTGCAAGGAAGGGGGGAAAGCAGCTTTCTCCTCAGATATTTTGCTTATCCCCATCAGTTCCTTTTCAAGTACCATCTGCTTTCCTGCTCTAAGAAGCAAGATGGGCAAATTTTTTTGCTCCTTCTTTTGTGTTTCTGTTACCTCACCAACAAACCTCACTGGAAAAAGTCTCCTGTGCCCAAAGTGGTTCTTAGTAATTGCTCAGCCTGTCTCTGGGTAAACATTGCTGTTGATCTCAGATGATGCCAATAATGTCATTCCCAATGACATTCCAAATGTCTCACATGGAAATACTCTCCAGCTCTCACCTCTGCATAACCTGAGAAGGTCCCAGCAGGAAGAGAGTCTGTGTGTACCTGCAGTGGACAGATAATAAAACTGTTTACACTGTTTATTCATAGTCTCTGGCCAAAGACATCCTGTAGTACAGTAATGCCTCTACTCTGTCCTAGTGAGGCCACATCCAGAGCATTGGGTCCAGTTCTGGTCCTGTGCACATCATCTAGGTAAACCTTCTCTGATGGGGGGGTTGGACTAGATGATCTCCAGAAGTCCCTTCCAACCCCTAACATTCTGTGATTCTGCAAAGGCTGACTGACTGCATTGTCCTTGCTAGCAGCAGCTGGAGTGGAGATTGCTCCTTCTCTGATATACTGTCTCAGAGATGGTGCTGAGAACAAGAGGGCAGGTGAAGAAGAGCCATCAGCATGGCTGGGAGATGCTTGGGGATGTTCCTGGCCCTGTAGCAGGGAACAGCTCAGAGCCCAGAAGCAGAGATGACAGATGGAGAAAGACCCACAAGGAACTTGTTTCAATCCAGCCAGTCAGGTTAATCTGAAAGGCAGATTTGGTTTTTAGGTGGGAGCTAATCTTACTAGTCTTGTTCTAGCTCATTATTTTTGTGTTCCAACAAACTGCAGCCTCAGCCACTGATATTTTTTACTACATTCATCTTGAAATACTGAAGAGGAACACAAATGTTGCAGCCCAGGGCTCTGGGATTACTGCTGCCTGCTGTGTCAAGTGCCCACATTCAGCTTGGTACTTAGTAACTAGCAGGTAACGTGGGTCAGAATCTTGCTAGTAATTAGTTTATTCCAGTACTCCAACCTGTGATGACTTTAGGTGACCACACTCTGCAAACTTTAAGGTATATAGGTTCAGGCAGTTTGTTTCTGAGGAAATACTGCAGCATCTAGCATGTGAGAAGGTACTGCTCAGTCAGGAAAAAAGGGGAGCATTAACCATTGTACTCCTGACTATGTCATCCCTGGACCTCAAAGGTTATCTGGTCAACACACTTCCTGCAGAGAAAGAGACCTTAGTTTTACAGGTAAAGGTGTTAGCTCTTCAGCACAAGGTGCTTTCTCTGTCTTCAGCACTGATGTAACTCCTGCTCAGTGGGAGGACCAGCAGAGCTCTTTGCCTTCTGGGCAAAGAAAGCTTCCTCCCTCTGGAAGTGGGGCACTAGGGCCACCTGCATGGAACATGAGCAGCAGACACCTAGCTAAAATGTCCCAAAGGACACCTAGCAAGGTGTTGTGCTCAGTGCTGCAGAAGCAGGCAAAAAAAATACCAGGGACACTTGCTAGTCCATCCTGGGGGGAGGAGGGGGAAAAGGCTTCCTCCCTCCAGCTGCAGGGCATGAGAGGCCATCTTCAGAGTGCATGAGCAGTAGGCAGTAACCAAACCAAAAGGGAGCAGAGGAGCCCTGACAAGGGTTATGCTCAATGCTGCAGAGGAAGGGTGAAAAAAACCCCAATCTACCTCAGGAGAAAAATTTCAGAGCTCATTTGTGACTTTAACTTCTCTGAGAGTTATTTGCCTCCCTTGATTCGTGGCAAGATGTTCAGATGTTGTCTAACACCCTGGCAAATCTCTGTTTCATTTAGGATTTAGTGTTTTGAGCACTGAGAGAGTCAGGAAAGTGCTGTTCTCATTGGTTTGTACATGGGTGCTAGAGTTGGTCTGGACATTCAGAATATGTAAACAAGGGCATTTATACCATGTGTGGTCTTTGGTTGTGGTGATGCCAGAGGTGAAAGAAATGGCTTTGGTTTCCTTTGCATGAACTTGGCAGAGATGTAGGCAACATGCATGATTTCCTCACCCTTCCTTACCCATGCACCAAGGGCCATTTGCTGCTACACTGTTTATGGGGAGGTCTTCTGGGGAGTTCTAAATTGGTTTGTGTTCTTTGCCATATTTTTTGTTGCACTTCAAGAGCTCTTTTCCTTCTTTGGCTTTCATCCATTATTCAAAATGCTGCCAGGAGGTTGCTGGCCACATCCAGCACATACACTTGCCACTGAACAGATTCCCTAGTTCATGTTTAAGCTCCTGCTAGACAGGATCTCTAGGTGCTCCTGCAGAAATTAGCTCCTTAATGAGCAAGGTGAAACATCCCTTTTGTCCTGGAGCTCCATGATGTTACATGCATGAACAGTATAACATGATCTCCTACAACTCCAATTACATTTTCAGACCTCTCTGTGCACACTTGGCTATCTCAAGTCTGCCCAGGGGAATGGGCAGATGAACTTGTTCAAAACCATTGATTTAATTAGAGATGAATATGCTGAGAGTGGAGCTCTCAGTTTCTGCAAGGTGGGACATGCAGTGGCATTCTAAGGCAGAGCTAAGGAGAATTGCCTCTGTTGCACAGGATCCTAACAGGAATTATTTTATCCTGTGAAGGCCTGGTTTTGTTTACTCAGTGGCTGAGGGGTTTTTGGGGTGGTTGTTCCTGATTTTGAATGCTTTGCCTAACCCCATGTTTGAAGCAGAGGAGAGGGAGAATCAGGACACCCTGTAAAACCAAGCCAAAGTTACACAAGCAGGGAAGATTCAGCTCCAAAGACAGTATTAGGAGCTGGAGCCCAAAGCAACTTCTACATTTTCTCTCCCTCTGCCAGCTCCATGCTCTCTCTGAAGCCAGAGCTGATCCAGCCAGATGTACAAAGCAGGAGGAGGGCCTTGTTTATGAACACATCACAGAACACACTGCTGGAAAAACACATGCTCTAGATAAATTGCTCATAAAGCCACCCACCTGGCATTGCATGGCCTGGGGACTCTGCTGCTCTCCCAAGGCTCCTTGTCTGAGGTGGCACTTTCATCCTCACCTCTCAGAGAATTCTTCTTGCAGGATGCTGCAGGCAAGGTCTGACAACAAAAGCCCTTTAAAAACCCTGTTGATAGAGCCCTTGACTACCAATCAAGGAAGAGGATAAAATGGGGGTAATACTATCTTAATAATGCAAACCACATGCTCAGAGAATGGGCAAATGGTTAGCAGTGACCGGGCTCAGAGAACTAGGACTGGGAGAGGAACTTCTCAGCTTTCCCATCTCTGCTCATTCCTAGCCTAGGCCAGCAAAGGTTGGAGCCTGCAGAGCACCTCCTGAGCCTTGTTCAGGGGCCAGGTCATACTGAAGAATATTGCAGGATGCATCTCTCTGAGTTAAGACCCTGAAAATCTAATCCAATATCCAGTGGGATTGGTGGGAAAGCTCCCTTTAACTCTGCAGAGTGATTGCTGGCCACAGGCACAGATCATTTCCTGGCTGCTCTGCAGCCATGCATTAAAATCATAGAATGGTTTGGGCTGGAAGGGACCTTCAAAGATCATCTAGACCAACCTCCCTGCAGTCAGCAGGGACATCTGCACCTAGAGCAGGTTGCTCACAGCCCCAGACAACCTGACCTGGAATGGTTCCAGGCATGGGACATCTCCCACCTCTCTGGGCAACCTGACACAGGCTCTCACCATCCTTATTGTGAAAAAATTTCTTCCTTCTATCTAGTCTGACTCTCCCTTTTTTAGTTTAAGGTCATCACCCCTTGTCCTGTCACATCAGGACCTGCTAAAACAAAACCTGTCTCTGTCTTTCTTCTAGGCCCTACTGGAAGGCTGCAGTAAGGTCTCCCTGGAGCCTTCTCTTCTCCAGGCTGAACAACCCCAACTCTCTCAGCCTGTCCTCACAGCAGAGGGGTTCCAGACTTCAGGTCATTCTTGTGGCCTTCTCTGGACCTCCTCTAACAGGTCCACATCTTTCCTGTGCTGATGACTCCAGAACTGGACTCAGCACTAGAGGTGAGCTCTCACCAGGGAGGAGCAGAGGCAGAATCCCCTCCCTGACCTGCAGGTCACCAACACATGGTGGTGCTCTCAGTCTGCCCTACATTACAAATAAATTATCATGAACTGCCTGAAATCCCTGATGTCCAGGCTGAGAACCAAGGTGCCAGACTCCCATTTAGTTGAGGAGATGGTGCAGGCACACAGAGGCACTAGGAGGGGAAGTTCATACTGCTGCTGTTGTCCTACTAACCAAACAGTCCAAGCCCAGCCTCACATGCAGGGAAGAAGATGACTGTGCCTTGAGATATTTTCCTCTGCCTCACCTAGTAATGATTTGTTCATCCTTATCTTTTGTTCAGAGAATATTCATTAAACAGGGAACTGAAGCAGGTGGCAGCACTCTAGTCTGACATACACTGCAATCCAGAAGGGACTCATGTCTTTGCTCAGAAAGGTTTGTCTTTCCTACATCATATCTCTTGCTCTGTGTCCCTTTGTCCTCTAATGCTCCTGGGGCTCTTGGGCCCATCACTGATTGGGTTCAGCAGACAGCTACTGGTAGGTTTAGTCACAGCTTTATCTCCTCAGTCTGTGCTCAAATCTCACAGTAGATGGGTGTCCTTATATGTGATTATGCACACATCTTTCTCCCCTGTTTGGGGACTAGAGGAAAACATGGCTCATTTTTTGCATCCCCTGGGGCTGCAGTCTGACTTCCTTCACATTCACAAAAGCCTAGAATCACTCCATTAGTTAGAGCAATTCCAGCCTGCCTAAAATCAGAGGGGAGCCAGGCACCAAGTGGGCTGGGACCATACCTCTGCTGTCAACAGCTGGAAAGACAGAAAATAATCCACTTCATTGATCACATCCCTAACACCACCCAAGGCAACATTCTGCCACAATCTTGCTCAGCTTGTTTGCACCAGCCCCTTACTGGGGTGCTGGATGCTGTGCCAGCTCAGCTCAGCTCTGCAAAGGAAGAGAGACACTGTCAGTGTTGGAAAAGTCATGCTCAGATACACTACTTTAGCTTGCCAGGGATTTTAAGGCCAGAAGAGAGCCCTCTGATTATCCAGTCTGATCTTCCTGATAACCCAGGTGAGCTAAGTTCACACCAGGGATTCTACTTCAAAGCCAGAGACTGGCAGCAGAGCTGGGGGTGTGGAAAGGACACTGGACCTCAGTTCAAAAGACTTCATATCCATCTCTCAGTAACCTGACTCAGTGATTTAAGTACTGCCACTGCCCAAATGGAAACTTTATTGCTATTTGAACATATCTGGCTTTTACCTACAGCCAAATTCAGTTGGGGTTGTTCAGCCTGGAGAAGAGAAGGCTCCAGGGAGACCTTCCTGCAGCCTTTCAGTACTTAAAGGGCCTATAGGAAAGATGGGGACAGACTTTTTAGCAGGGCCTGATGTGATAGGACAAGGGCTGGTTGTTTTAAACTAAAAGAGGGAGATTTAGACTAGATAGAAGGAGGAAATGTTTCAGGTTGAGGGTGGTGAGACCCTGTTATTTACAGATTTTACAGGATAGCTTCTATTAACTTACATAATTTCTTGCAGTAACAAATGAACCTAATGTTTTAGCAGTTATGGATGATACTTGCTTGTCAAAAAAGGAAATTAGCAGCCATTTTACTTGACAAAAGATGTGTTAGAGATTGCAGGTCACCCCTGCCAACTGCAAGGACATTGATCCTTGAAGCAGTGGAAAGGGTAGGAACAGTGCTTGGGTGGTGGTTGTGAAGATGATGATTGATGCAGGTGTACTCCAGTGATGGAAAAATGACTGATATGTTTATTATTTGGAGTTCAGCCATTTTGACTCAGCCTTAAATGCATCAGGCTTGCTTTCCACTTAAGGGAGGCACTGCTCAGCTGTGGGCTCTGACTCTCAGTTCAGAGAAGGTCCAGCTCTGAGAAGCAGGGAGTACTTCCCAGTAAGGAATTAGTCAGGCTCTAGAGTATCCCAGGCTGTTTCTGTAATGACTAATCTTAAGGAACAGGCAGCAGCAGTTGCCTTCTAAATGGGATATTGTTTCAAGAAGATGTTGATAGAGATTCATGAAATCTCTTTTTCTAAGGCTCTTCAGCTGAACACCCAAGCACAGCCACTACCAACTGCTCTCTCAGACCACAGCTGACTTTTCACAGCAGAACATAAATAAATAAGTCAAATATTTGGGCTACAAACCAAAACCAAACACACAACCCATTACCTAGTAAGGGTTAACCACCCTTTTAATTTCTCCCTGTCCTGCTCTCTGGGCCACTGATCAACAGAAGAGTTCCCAGCTGACCTTCCCAGAGTTTGAAGAGAGTCCTTTAGGAATTCATGATTAATGCATAATCTCCTCCATGAAACAGTTCCTGCTGCAGCACCAACACACTCACAGAGGTTAGTCAACTAATGAGATTTCATCACAAAACCTGTGAGTGAAAGGGAGGAGGGAGATGATTTATTTAAGTGGGTAAATGGCTGCAAACAAAAGAAGGCATCTTCAGCAATTCCTTAATTTACTTAGTTCTTCAGAAGAAAATGTTCAGTCTGCTTTAAGGATGACATATCTATGACAGGATTTCTTTTTAAATGCTATTTTGTTTAATAAATCATGTAAATTCCAGCATGTAAACTAGAGCATTACAAACAGGCTTGTAAATAATTAACTGCTCCTTTGCATGGAGGGGAAGAAAATACCCAGTTCAGCAAATCAGGCTGGAAGCTGGTTGTTTATCCTCAGGAGGAAGAGAAGGTTGGCTCCTAAATCCTTCTGGGTCTGCTGGTGTGAGGAGAGAGAAGCTTTTTGCTTAGGAGACTGGTTTGAGATGGGGAAGCTAGTGTGTTTTGAGCTGGCCAGTAAATATCCATCTGTCTTTGAGCTTTGTAAGGGGGTGACAATAAAGCTTTCCCTGCACTTAAGGGGGTTTTATTGGTTTGGGGTTTTTGTGGGGTTTTGTGGGTTTTGGTTTGGTTTATTTGTGTTCTTTTTCTTGGCATCTTGTAACTTCACTTTCTGCTTTGGAAGTGCTAAGGTGGGAGATCTGAGCAGCAAGGAGATGGTTCTGGTAAGTGAAAGCTTGTGGCAGTAAGAACAAAACAATGTACACAGTTTATTAGCAAATATATGAACACACAGAGTCACCCTAAAACCTAAGAACTGGATGTGTTTTTTGGGGCATCCTTTGCTGGCTTTAGGAGAGTAAATAGTTGCAGCTCTCACAGTGATGGTGCCTTCAGCAATGAAAGCATTTGGAGAAATCTGTGTAACAAAAGCTCCTCAACATATTTTTTGGTATCTCAGAAAGCACTAAGGGCTTTATCAGGCTTGAATTTGGGGAACAATGGGTTTTAGTGATGCTGAGTGAAGTGTTAGTTAATAGTCAGTTCATACTGAGGTCAATTAATACTCAAGTCAATTAATACCAAAGCTAAAGATGCTGAAGTTTTCTGTGATGCTAGATTTTGTTCTCTCCCCCTTAAAGCTTCTAGTTTTTGAACCTGTATAACAGTAGCCTCTTATTTAGGCAACAAAAACAACTAAATAGAGAATTATATAAAGTGGTGGGGGGGAAAAAAAAAATCAATCTGCTTTGCTTTTGCAAAGCTTCCTGCATAAATGCCTCTGGACACATTAAAGTGAAATATTCTAGCCAAAGGTGCTCCCCTGTCTGTTAAATTGCTGTGATGTGATTTATGCATCAGAGTCACAAGGTGCTACCAAGCCACTTACTGGAACAGCTCAGTGCAAATAACAAAATTATCAAGAAGTAAAACACATTAGAAAGAAAAACTTGCCATTGTCTAGAAAAATCCTTCATGGCCCCAGCCCTTTCTGACCAAGCACTTACTGCCTTTTAGGAGCAGCTGATGGCTTTGTAATGCATGTGTGTATTAGTTGTACTGGTTGGAAAGTGGATGTGGGAATGGCTGGCTGGCTGGATCATGCCAGGCTGTCTCTGAAATGGGTCCTTCTCAGGAAAAACAGCATCTGCAACCTATCTCTGATGGAACAGAGTCATATCTACCAGCATGACAAAGCTTTGCCTCTCTGCAGTGCCAAGTAACTAAGGATTTCAAGGCAGTATCTAAACATTGATTAGTCTGTGGCTAATTCTGGAAGAGTCTGGTGGGTCAGTGTTACTAGCTGCTGCCTTTGGAGGACGGAAATAGGCTAGGGAGGTGATCTGGGGATAGAGCAAATATCTGGCAGGGCTGTGATAAGAGCTTACACCTGCTGACGCATGGTGTGGATAATCTATCTTCTGCTCTGCACACCTTTAGCTGGAGGGCTGCAGCTCCTGAAAGGACTCCTCTGCCTCTGAGGTACCTGTAATGTGACCCTTCAGATAGAGAAGGTGTCACAGCAAAGGAGAGAAGTGCCAGGATCCCTTGGGAAAATCAAGGTGAGGAGATGTCGTTTATGCAGAGTCAGTGTCTCCTTAGCCCCACAGCATCCTCTGCACAGGTTTCCTGGTGAATTCCCTTTCTTTGGGAGCTTTGACTTGCTGAAGTCTGATATTGTGGTTACATAAATACCTGCATCTGCTTCTCCATAGCATTTTGTGTGGCATTTTGCTTTCTCTGTTCCCTCCTTCCACCTGCTCTTCCAAGGGGACCACAGTCCTGCCAGCAAGATCGGTCTGTTGCTATGGAAATCTTTGTCACAAATGAAGACTTCACAGCAAGGCAGTGGTATTAAACCCAGACATTTACATATGCCTCTGGCTCCGGGGGGATTTGGGTCTCATCACCACGTGCAGCGAAAGCTGCAGCTGCTTTTCTCTTCCACCCAAGCTGGTGCTGGCCAGGGAGACACAGAGAGGTGGAAGGACCCTCTATAGGCAGCCAGGGAAACCTTTCCAGCCGTGCTGTGTGCCTCTCACATCTATCTGCTGGAATGTGGGTCAGTAACCAGTTCCTGCAGCATCAATGCCTCCTCCTCCAGACACCAGCTTTCCCTCTGAAGCTCTCTGCTCCAGCGCAGCAGTGTCAGCAGCCAGCAGAGAAGTCTACTGAAGTCTCATTGGAAATGGATCTGTAAAGGAGGGCAGCAAACATGCTGTAGGGGCATGCCAGTCAATGTGGGGGATTAAAACTTACCCCTGGGAAGGCAGTTAGGGGTAACAGGAGTAATCCAAATATGCCATCTTCACATGACTTGCCCCTAAGCGCTGCTAAGTTTAGCTGTATCCCTTCCGAGAAGAGCTGCTCATCCAAATCCCAGGGCCTGCCTTTGAAAGTTTCAGCACGTCCCCTGTACTGCAAAATCAAAGCTGCTTCCCTGCTGAACACACCTTTGATCAGAACTGTGAGAAATATTTGCAACCATGTGAAACTTGAATGATTTGGGGTTTCATTACACACTTGAAACTCAGACCATTTTCATCAAAGGCATTGCTAAAGTTCACCAGCCCTCGAACAGAACCTTTGATGCTTTTTGGCTTGTGTTTTGTGTGAAACTCACAGGTTTGCTAGGTTTGGGGGTTTATTTTTTTCTTTTTTTTTTTTTTTTTTTTAACATGAAACTGGTTGAAAGTCTCTTTGGCTGCATTTTGAGAACTTAAAGCCATGTTAAAAAAAAAACCCAGTCTGCCAAATTGTGGTGCGTTTATAGCTGCTGCATGCTGTAATCTGGCCATGAAGGATAATTCTGTGGAAAGCCAGTGTTCAGGTTTTGTGGTGGTACCTAGGTGAGAAGGTGGCAGAGAGTACTGGCACAGCTGCCCTCTGCTCTTGTTCCCTCTGGGCTGGAGATCTCATGGCAGCAGCAGCCTTGTGCCAAGAAGTTTGGCATTTCCCAGTGCTGACAAGTGTCTTGTCCTAGCTCAGCCCATGGGGCTGCTCTTAACCTTTCATCAGAACACTTAGTGAGGTCCTAGATTCTGGAAACATGAGACTCCACAGAGTCCAACCTATCCTTGTCCTGGTTTTCAGTCCCCAGTTGGGTCTTTTTATCATCTTTCATGGGTCAGTCCCCCAAAGCACAACCCTACTTTCTTGTGCCTCTTCTCCCAGTCTGCTGCAGCCACCCTCCCATGGCCTGTGAGCTGGGACCTGTTGCTGCTTGTTTAGGACCATGCTCTCTGGCAGTGAGGTTTCTTCCCAGACTGGCAGCCAAGGCTGTTCTTGCCTCTGCTCATCCCAGCAACAGTGTGGTCCAGGCAGAGTGGGTTTTCCCTGTTCCTCTTTATCACTGGAGGGGGAGGAGGATCTCTCACTGAGCACAAAATGCTCCAACTAAAATGTTGTCCTAGTCAGTTCCTTAAACCCTGCTCTCCTGTTACCCTAGCTAAGTAGCCATGGGGGAAAAAACAGAGGCTTGGAATAAAGGGCTGGAGCAGATGGATAAATATTAAAGTTGGTATTTGCACAGGCATTCCCTGTGTGTGGATTTTATTTGCAAGTCTATTCTCTTCTGGAAACCACTGAAGTGTGGAGACCAGTGTTGTGTTTTCTACCTGGAACCACTTCAGAAGTCAGAGTAGCCAGAGCCTCTGTTCTGTGTTTCCATTTCACCTTTTTAGTTTACTGATCTAACTTCCCTTTGGAGCTAGACCTTGGTTTTGGATAACCTTTGGTCCAGAGGCACAACCCTGAGGAAACTGAGATGTCATTCTTCTCTTCTGGGTTGGAAGAGAGCTGGAGGAGTTACATTTGCATTACATATGTCTACCAGAGAAGCCTTTGCACGTTTCGATGTAAACTGTTGATTCAACTGAAATATAAGCCTTGGCAAATCATGTCTGTAACCACACCAAAGCAAATGCTGGAGCCTTGCTACCTGGGGCAGGTGCTGCTGGGAGAGTCCCATGGCATGCCAGAAAGGTTCAGCACACTCTATTTTCTGTAATATGTAACTTCTGTGCAATGAAACTTGACCCTCGTGGAGATTTCCTTATCTTCAACGAGCAAAGTACCAGTGCTTTGTTTTAATTATGGGTGTGCTCAGCTTGAATCAAAGGATCATGCTTTGAAATGCAGTGTTTGGTTTCAAATGTGACCTGAAATGATACCTCTCTGGTGCTGATAGTACTGTGAGGACACCCTTTGCTTCTTTCTCTGCCTCTTTCTCCACTTGTTTGTCCACCTCATCCCACAGGAGGCAGTTGCTTCTTGTCTCAAGTAAAGCTGCAGTGCATTATGGCACAGTTCAGAGCCCTCGCCTGTGGAGAAGAGCCCTGGGGAAGCATGGCAGCAGCCTGGATCACCAAACAGAAGGTCCTCTGACTGTAACAGGCTCCCCACGATGCCTTTCCACTGTGGAGAAATGGCAAGAGTGGCGTGGACACCATGAGCTGAGCAGAGCACCTCTGAGGCAGAGCAGAATGCCTCTGAGATGTTAGCTCATCATGCAGGCTGCTGCTGCAGCAAAGAGAGCAGTGGAGTCTCAAGGCCAGCTGAAAAACTTGAACCTGCTCATGGTATCCTTCAGGGTTTAGGCATGTTCAGGACCTGTTACTAAACCTTCCCCCTTAGATGTGTCTGAGTGCAGTGAAGCAAGCACCCAGATCGCCCGGGGCTACCAAGGCTGCCTCTAATGAGGGCATCTGGGACATGACCTCCCTGTTGCTGGTGGTAACATACAAAGCATGCAGGAGCAAACCTGATTTGCATCAGCTGAAGTGACGTGGGAGCAAAGTGAAGTCACATGTCCTCATTAAGAAGCTCAACAGACAGGGATGAAAGTCATAAGGGACAGTAGACTCTGCAGGGCTTGTTTAGTTAACATGGTTACCACTCTCTTCTCCAGCTTCTTTGTGCAGGTCCTTCTCTCCCCTTACAAGAATGCTTTCTGTTTGCCTTTTCCTTGCTAAATATGTCAGAATTAAAACTACACTGACATGTTGCATCTAGTCTTCTCTGAGTCCTCTCAGCCCTTGTGCTGTGGGTGACCACTGCTTTGCAGAACAGCCAAACACCAGGGAAAACAAGGGAGTGGCAAGAGATAAGCTAGGTCTTACACCAAAGCAAAGGCAAGGCTGAACATGTGGAGTCTGCATTGGAGCAGGGGGTCAGGAAATATCATTTGCATCTTTGTCCACCCAGGGTATTGTCTGCCTGGTGGATCCTAAGCTTTCCCTACCTCCCCAGAAGTTAGAGGAGCCAGATGGTACTTGTGGAACCCAGGTCAATGCTATACAATTTGAACATAGCCAAAACCTTTTTGTCTGGCATCCTAATGAGATAAAAACTGGAGAAAAAGAATATTATAATGACTTTTTAACTTCATCTGAATAAACTCCCCATTGCTCACTTCCAGTTTACCATTTGAGGACTCCTAGGTGAGGTTTTCAGATGCTGGCTGCCCCCAGCAGGTCTGCAAGGTTGCATGTACCCCAAAGCTAGAAAACTGTGGAGGTGCAGGAGCTTGGGAGGGTGCTCCCTTGTGTGTGCAGTGCCCCAGGTGTGCTGAAATCTTTGTGTGTGATGCTTGTTGAGCTTGGGCTGTAGGAGGTACAAGCTTTGCAGCCAAGGGCTGTCTGCAGGAACGTGCTCTATTACCTCCAGGATGCTCTGCATGCCCTGGGATGTGTGAAGGAGTACACCCTGACCAGGCAAGCTAGAGATGTGAGGGTATTATGAGCTTGTTAACCTGGCAACAAACACTAGCAAAAATGCATGGGATGTGGTGTAGCAACCGAAATTAACAGCTCAGTATGGGTTCTGGGTTTTCAGAGTACACAGAAGCCCTTGCTGTCACTTAGTTATTGTGGATATTAGCTGAGCTGATGAGATCCAAGCTAGCAAGACACTGGCTACCTTAACTGTACTCCTCCTAGATTGGTACCTAAAGATGTGATTTGACCAAACAAGGGCTGAGCAAGTCAGAAAGGAGAGCACAGCTGAGATGCTGTAGAAGAAGGGGGAAGGTCAGGTGTACGAGAGGGAACTGGTGATACCAGTGATGATCCCAAGCCAGCTGGGGTGCCAGGGAGAATGCTACGACTGGTTGGAATCAAGAGCTAAAAACTTGGGCTAGGAGAGAGTTTGTGAGGACAGTTAATAATTGTCCCCTTGGAGAGAGGTCGCCCAGCAGACCTGCTCTGGCAGAGGAGCTCGGCAGTTCGAGGATCCGGCCAGGGGATCTGGCAGGCACTTCTGTGTGTGCAAAGAGCCCGAACCTAGCGCGGGGAAGGAGAGGTGAGGGGTGGCTGCGGTCCAGCTCCCAGCCCTCAGAGCAGCAGCGGCGGCGGCGTGGCCCTGAGCTCCGACTCACCGCCGCGGGCGGGACCGGCACTGCAGGCGGCAGCTTTAAGAACGCCTCTGGCACTGCTGTTCGAGTCCCTTCGAGAGAGATCACCCAGCAGACCTGATCTGGCAGAGGAGCTCGGCAGCTGAAGGATCCAGCCGGGGGATCTGGCAGGCACTTCTGTTTGCACAGAGCCTGAATCTAGTGTGGGAAGGACCCAGAAGTCCACGACAGCCAAACAGGTGAGGAGGGGATGGAACCAGGATCACAGCAGGGTTTTTTAAACGGCTCTAAGGAGCATGGTGAACAGGAGCAGGCAAACTGGTGTGGGTGCTGGTCAGATTGTGCAGGTAGGGCAAGCAGGTGGGTGAGCAGTAAGGGCAGGCTGTGAGCTACTGCAATTTACTCAAGGAGAGAAGGTGGCTACTCAGAGGAGGAAGGCTGTGCTCCCAGCACACTCCAAAATGAATAATGGTATTCAGGTCACAGGTTGTGGGCAAAGATGAAGGCTCATGAAGCCTAGAAATGCAACCAAGGCCAACTCGTCCCAGGCTGGCCATAAAAATGGGCAATGAAAAGAAAAATGGATGGGTCATTGTAATAGGTGACTCCCTGCTGGGTGGAGCAGACCTAACCCACTTCATAGAGAGTTCTGTTGTCTCCCTGGTGCCCAGGTAAAGGATGTTGTAGATAAAATTCCCACCCTGTAAATCCTGGAGATTATTACCCACTCCTGATCTTTCAGGTGGGTAGTGATGATGTGGCAGTGTGAGGCTCACAATCAATTAAGAGAGATTTCAAGGCCTTGGGGTAAGTGGTAAAGGGATCAGGAGCTCAGGTTGTGTTCTCCTCCATCCCCCTGACACCAGCGATGGATGAAGGAATAGAGAGGAGGAGCCAACAGGTTAATTTGTGGATCCAGGACTGGTGTCATCGAGAGGGCTTTGGGTTTTACAATCATGGGTCAGTATACAAGGCACCAGAGCTGCAAACAACTAATGTGGGGCACTTGTCCTGGAGGGGGAAAAAGATTCTGGGGCAGGAGTTGGCAGGGCTCATTGATAGGGCTTTAAACTAGGTTTGAAGTGGTTAAGAATCTCATGCTAGCCCGGGACAAATAGTGAGGCAGCACACCAGGGGCAGAAGGATAGAGCACTACTAAGCACTCTCATCTTGTTGCCCTGAGGCAAGCCAGAGATGATGCACCAAGATGCCACAAGGACATCAAGGAGGGGTTGCCTAAGAAGGTGAGATGTCCAGCCCAACTGAAGTGCCTCTATGCAAATGCACACAGTTTGGGCAATAAACAGGATGAACTGAGGGCCATAGTGTTGCTGGAGAGACATAACATAGTGGCTGTTACATAAACCTGGTGGGATGATTCCCGTGATTGGAATGCAGGAATAGATGGGTACAAGCTCTTTAGGAAGAACAGGCAGAGTAGGAGGAGAGAAGGTGTTGCCCTCTACATCAGTGGTCAGCTGGAATCAATGGGGATCATCTAGTCCAGTCCACCTGCTAAAGCAGGTTGCCCAGGATTGCCTCCAGGAGGGTTTGGAATCTCTCCAGAGAAGGAGACTCCACAACCTCTCTGGGCAGCCTGGGCCAGGGCTCCAGCAAAGTAGCTTTTCCTAATGTTTAGGTGGAACTTCTTGTATTCTAGTTTGTGCCCATTGCTCCTTGTCCTCTCACTAGGCACCACTGAAAAGAGTCTGGCCTCATCCTCTTGCCCCACCCTTTAGATATTTATAAGCATAGATAACATCTTCACTCAGTCTGCTCCTCTCCAGGCTTAGCAGTCCCAGGGCTCTCAGCCTTTCCTTCCCCCAGAGATGCTCCAGTCCTTTCAGCATCTTCCTAGCCTCTGCTGGACTCTCTCCAGTAGTTCCTTGCCTCTCTTGAACTGGGAAGCCCAGAACTGGCCCCAATACTCCAGCTGTGATGTCACTAGGGTAGAGTAGCAGGGAAGGAGAACCTCCCTAAACCTGCTGACCACACACTTCTGAATGGACCCCAGGCTGGAAAATAGAAGAGGCAATGAAGCATCATTTACCTGCTGTTCAGACAGTGCCATGTAATTCCATATGTACCAGTTCTGGGTGAAGCCACTCCAACTGAAGCATATCACTTAGAGCTGTACCAGGTTGTGTGTGGGTGTGCACACATAACATGAGTCCAGATCAGCTGTGATGTGTGTGTGTGTGTGCAGTCACTAAGTAGTGTGTGCAAACCATATGGCATGTGAGAGCAAGTCAGCACATGCATTGTCAAGAGGCCAGGCAGGGAAAGCAAACCTCCCCTCCCACCATGAAGAATTTGTGCCCTACCTTATGCCAGAGGAAAGAAATTCAGAAGGAGCTATGAGAAAAGCAGGCTGTCCACTGGGAGATGAATGCCTGTCAGACTTGGAGATTAAATGGAAGCACGACAAATCTGGATTGTTCCTGCCAAAACCAACTTTGATTACTTTATAATTCAACATGTGTTACCAGCTCCTATTATTAGAAAGCCAAACTTCCTCCACTGTGGGAAGAGGCTGAGATGGAGCTTTCTAGCCTTGTGTAAGTTAATTACAGTACACATGTTAAAAGCAGCATCTGTCTTAGTCAATCTAGTTGATTATTGCAGCATTTTATTTTTAGTTATCATCAAGGTGAAGGATGGCACTAATAGAAGTGGAGAGCTTCACTCAGCTCTTGCTCAACTGTGTGCTCTCCAATACTAGCTGTGCCAGACCTAGGGGGTCTTGTCTCCTGGAGCTGGGCCAGGTGAAGCCCTTGATGGACTGGTAGGAAAAGAGTCTGTGATCTGCTCTGGCTGCAGTTGCAACAAAGCTACTGAGACCTGGCTATGAACATCAGCTGTGAAAACACTAGGGTTGTTAGATCTTTGCAGTGCACCAGTGGCCAAAATTGTTGCTGCTCCACTTCTATTCTGAGCTCCCTCTGATGCAAATGTTTCTGGCCTCATGACTGAATGCTTTTATTTATCACATAATTGCACCCTGTTCTTTCCCTGATGTCCAGTTCTGATGCCTAGTGTTATTTTAACTTCTAGACAAGGAGTGAGTGTCAGGGTGACTCTGGCAAAGCCAACCAAAGCATGCCAGATGGGTGTGCTTTGCAAATGTGGAAAGCTTCTCTTCAACAACTGAGAGGGCTTGAGATCTGTCTTTGGCTAAAAGCAACGACTCCTCCCTCCTGTTTCAGGGCCAGTGGGCTGGGCTGGTGCTGGTGTCACACACGAGGTGTGGAGTTAGTATTCATGGCTGCCACAGTGCTGGTGGAGCTGGAAGGTTGGCACTGACACCATTCCTGGTGAGATGCAGACCTGGGCAAACCTTGCTTTATGTTCTAATCACAGCACAAATGAAACAATCTGTCACCTTCCCAAACTAAAACAAAGAGGTAAACAAGAAATGAAAAATCTTGAGCAGAAAAACCACTTCCCTTTGGGTTTTAAAGCAGCAGCCAGGCAGACCATCAGCACCCAGAAAGCCCTGTTAGAGAGCAGCTTGGAGAAGCAGCAGTCTGATGGTAATGACTGTCTCCAGTGATCTTCCTCCTGGAGCTGATTTGTGATCTTTTGGTCAGGAACCCTAGTTAGATGGTGATGGAGAATGGAAAGAGCATCAACAGATCCTCATCAAATCTAAAGCAGTAATACTCTGTGGACCTGTGCTTATTCTCATAAGAACACTTCTCAGAGGTCTTGGCTTTCTAAGCTTGTATTTATAGAAGCCTAACTGCTAGCAACATATCTCTGTGTGCAGTTTCAGCAGAGCTATTGCAGGTGCCAGCTGTGGTTTTGAGTGACAGAGATGTACACAGACACCTCGTGCAGTAGATCTGGTGTCTGTTTGTCAGATCAAAAGGAAATCTAAAGAGGCTGCCTAGCTCTGTGTCCTGAAGCAGCAGGGTGGGCTGATCTTGTCTGATAGGAGATGAAACTTCCCTGGGTTTTGTGCAAGGACCATTTGTAGCATGGGTTTGTCATTCTTAGGAGTCCTGTCTTCTGCTTTCTTGCTTATCTTTCCAGAACTGACAGAAGCAAATGTAGCTAGAAAACTGATGCCTGACTCTGCACTGGGAAGGTGGATTTTAAACATTAAAGATCATTAGAGGGTGGCCATCATTCCTGATGCTATTGCCTCACTTCATCAGAAGGAAACTCCCACCATCAGCACTTCTCCAGAGCAGGAGAACACAGACCCAGGCACAACCACAAAGTGCCTCTTATTTCTCTAGCTCCCCATGCAGGGATTGAAGCAAAAGCAGTGTCAAACTGCATGCCTATGGTACTTACTTGATTCTCTGTTCACCTCCTTCCAGCTGCAAACCCAATATGGGCTTCTGGTTCATGTATGATAGGGCATGCCTCTCTACTCTGCTTTGGGGAGACCTCATTTGCAGTGCTGGGGCCAGCTCTGGAGTCTGCAGCATAAGAAGGACAGGAACCTGTTGGAGCAGGTCCAGAGGAGGTCACAAAAATGAACTGAGGGCTGGAACCCCTCTGCTGTGAGGACAGGCTGAGAGAGTTGGGGTTGTTCAGCCTGGAGAAGAGAAGGCTCCAGGGAGACCTTACAGCAACCTTTCAGTACTTAAAGAGACCTGTAAGAAAGATGGGGCCAGACCCTTTAGCAGGGCTTGTTGTGGCAGGAAAATGGGTGATGGCTTGAAATTAAAAGAAGGAGATTTAGACTGCAGAAAAAGAGGAAATTTTTCACACTGAGGGTGCTGAAGCAGTGGCCCAGGTTGCCCAGAGAGGTGGGGGATGTCCCATCCCTGGAACCTTTCCAGATCAGGTTGGTTGGGGCTGTGAGCAACCTGATCTAGTTATAGGTGTCCCTGCTGACTGCAGGGGTTGGCCCAGATGACCTCTACAGGTCCCTTCCAACTCTAACCTTTCCATGATTCAATACAGTTTGCTTATAGCAAGAAGTAACATACTTGATGTTACCATAACTGAACATAGTCTCTAGGTTACTCTACAGAGGGGAGAGGTGTGAACACACAGGTCAGGTATTAAGAGAAGCTCTTTGGGTATTTCTGACTCAGCTGGAGCAGCAGCTCTTGAAATACTTTGAGGAGTCAAACACATGAAATATTTTGAGGAGTAATCATGAAACACCTTGAGGAGCCACCAGCTGCCTTTCCAGACACAATGCAGACGAATTAGGCTAGGTGGGAGGGAAACTAATGTTCCTTGAGATACCAGCAATGTAAGATGTAGTAGCCCTGTCCCCTTTAGTCCTTCTATCTAAAATGGGCCTGGGCCCCACACAAAGGGTGTCTCCAGGATCAGTACCACAAGAGCAGCTGGAGCAAAGCAATCCTCATGAGCAGTGGAGCCCTGGTGTCCAACTCCTACTGCCTACTGAGGGAATGTGTTTATTACAAAACAATTAATGGTTGTGTGATTAGAGACAACTATTACTCAGTGGAAGATAGTTTCAAAAGGTCACAGTTGCTGTGTGTTTACTCCCAGGAGGTCTGTGGAGCCACTCTGGTATGAGGGATGGAGACAGGGATGGAGAACACCATGTCCTTGTCTGCTGGGCTGAATGGCTCCCACAGCCTGAGCAAGGCTCATCTTGCTGCTTCTTCTCAAGCAGCTCTACCTAGCCCTCCAACCTTGCACTGGGGTGTCCTGACCATGAGGGGAAACTGTTCTTCCCATGGCTCAGCCACTCTGCAGTGAGAGGCTGTGGTGGCTGGGGCTGTAGCCACTCGACACAGCCAACCATCACGGGCAGGCAGCTGCTGCTGCTGGCGTCGGGGGGGGGGATGCATCCCCACACTGCGGGGGTATTAGACTTGACTTTACTGTTCTGTAAGCCTGGAGGAGTGGCTGACATGGTGAAAATGCCTCTACTCACTGGGGAGTCTTTGTAGTGCTGCAGCCCAGGGATAAAGTGTTCAAAGGCACACCCTCAGGGAGCCTTCTCCCAGCTGACATGAGCTGGAGTGGTTTGCAGAAGCTCCTCACCTGAGGCTGCATGCCTGCCTTCCTCCTCCTCCTGTGCTCCCTACCGCAGGGAAGCCATGCCAGGTGAAAGCAGAGAAAAGATTGCTTCTCCTTTGGTAACAAATAACTTCCAAGCCCATCCAGGAGACTTTCAACTTAACTGCTCTCTTTGCTCCT
Source organism: Galbula dea (assembly GCA_013399015.1). Lineage (NCBI taxonomy): Eukaryota > Metazoa > Chordata > Aves > Piciformes > Galbulidae > Galbula > Galbula dea. Next base: position 372,115 of record VWZX01001527.1, on the reverse strand, counting down.
TTCATGTTTTCTCTTTGTTTGCTGAGCGTGCTAATGCAAGCTCCAAATAGGCATCTGTGCTCATAAGAGGTGAACAAATAGGGAAAGGATAATAATATCCAAAGGTTTTACAGGAGAGGTTAAAAAGGGAGCTAGGCTACAGGGGCTGCTGAATAGTGGTTTGCTTGACTGATGTTACAAAGGCAAAAGACACAAAAATCCTTGGAAAATGCCTCTGAGCAGTGATTGCTTTCTCAGAAAGCCTTGCAATTAGGCATGAAAGGAGTCCTTCCAAGCTTCTAAGATCCATTAAATCTGTTATTATGAAATAATTAAGCCACATGGAATTACTTGAGATCCATGAGGTCCCCTGCTTCCCCATCTGGTTTTAGCAGATAGGACCAGTTGGATGGCCCTGGCTCCCTCTTGCCCAATACCTACTGCCTGTAATACACACTGGCCTGCCTAAACTGGACAGAAAAGGTGAAATGAGCTTTGTGTGTTAAAAGCATTGCCTAAAACACAGGCCTGTACAGCCAGAGCAGTGAGAGCACTGACTCCTGACCTCAGGATCTATCTATGACCTCAGGATGCATCAGAGCTGCCTTCCCTTGCACCAGTCAGTCACACTGCACACACCACGTGGGGAGCACCCAAGCATACATGGCCAACACCTCTGTGCTTCTCCAGGGACCTTTTGTGCAGACTGAGCATTGCTGAACACAGAAAGTACAAGACTGGATTAATTCATTCTTCAATCCATTCAGCAGCTGATGGGTATCTTCTCCTATTCATCTTTTTCATATTTACTCTGCTGCTGAGAAGGAGAAGCCAAGGTTTTTTCAAGCAAATGTTGTATGTGATTGTGTGTTTCTGGGGAGCTGAAAGAAAAGGCAGAGTAGCTTGAAAACACACAATGGTGTCAGTGCTGAGTTTGAGGTATTCATTAGAGTAAGGCTTTCCTTTTTCTTCCCCTTTACTGCATGCTCCATGGAGACCCAACTGTTGGGGTCTGCCCAGAGAGGCACAGGCTGCTCCAGAGCAGCTCCACAGGTTCTGTGTGCCTGTGAGGTGTGAGAGGCTGCAGGGGTTGCGTCCCCATACAGGAAAGCTGCCCTGAGAGTTGGGACACAGGCATATCTGCATGAAGAGCAACACATGGAGATTTCTCACTCCCACTGGCCATCTGATGTGTTCTTTGCAGTTAAACCCTAGCTCACATGGAGGAGGATGTGGCAGGGTCAGATTTGTCCCCCGGGGGTGTCTTCCAGCCCTGGTTCAGTGGGTGCCCTTTCACAGGCTGCCTGGTGGCCAGGCCAGGCACTTTGTGTCCCTCTGGATCCAACCAGGACTGAGCCTGCATCTGTGTTCTCCATGGCTCAGATGTGAGTGCTAGGAGAGAGAACTGTGCCAGGGAACTCATTTACTGCTGGTGGAGAAGGAACCACTCTGTCACTGGTGTAAGGGGGTCTATGTAATCTTTCCTACTGTCCTCATATCTGGTCAGCTTTTAAATCCCCCACAGCCAAGCTACAACTCTGCACATGGCCTCATCTGTTGACAAAAGGAATGAACAATACAACTGCATTACACACCTAGCAGCTGAACTTTTGATCCTCCAGGAGCCCCCTGAAAGCAGTGAACTGGCAAGTCCTATCATTTGACTCTCAATGCTACTCCAGAAAAGAATTCCACAGGGCACAATCCTGCTTGGTACAGGAAGCAAAGAACAGCACTGCTCATCCCATGAAGTCCAAGCTCTGGGGTTCCACTTGTGACTCCTGCCATCTCTTAGATCTCCAACCTCTTAAAACCTCTCTTTTTTCTTTCTCCTCCAAGCCAAGGGTCAATATGCTCCTGCTATATTGTTACCTTAGCCTAGTCTGTCTCAAAGGATGAGAGCTCACAGCTTGCCACCTGCTGCTGGAGACACCTGTACAGAGGAGAGATTTACTGGCTGCAGAGGGGATCAGGATTTACAGTGAGCACTGGCTGAACTGGCACAGCTCTCATGGTCATGCTATTGCATGGCTGTAGCACCTGCTGTGCCAAGCAAAGGCTCTGCAGCTTCCAACCCTCTCCCTTTCCTTTGCTGTGGGTCTGTTTTCTCTTGGAGATTGGGGTAGTTAACAGAGCCACTTCCATAAGATCTATCTTCCTTTGGAAATCTTCTGTGACTAGAAGGTGTCTCCAACATATCTGTTCCTCCCAGGGATAAGGGACTCAGCCCTGCACAGAAACTTGAGCTGTTGCCACAAAAGCCATGAGATGCTGATGGGAACATCCCACCCAAGAGCTGGATCTCAGTCAAGCAGCCATCAGTGCTGCAACATTACTGTTCACCAGCTGGATCCTCTTTATGCTTGTCAGCCAGGTACCCAAGCACATCTGCTGGGTGTTTGAGGAAGTTCTGCACTGCTTCCTCTGCACTCAAATATTCTGCATCACCATCAGGAGCTGCTCTGAGGTGATTGCCTTTCCCAAGTGCATTCCTATTAAAGTCAGAGGTTCAGAACCTAGAGTCTTTACACAGAGTTTTCACATCCATAGGTTCAGTGGTTGAGTCAAAAAAACCCAGGGTTTGACTCAAAGGATTTTACTTGAGGGGAAAAAAATGGGATGTGCTGCTGAGGAGATATGCTCTGGGCCAAGGGAGATGTGTAGGCTTCCTGTTCTGCTATTGCCTTTCATATCTTGAACTCAGTTGAACTGTGTCTATTGTCAAGCATTTCTTTTGTTAATGCATGGATTAATTAGCTGCAGGACTTAATACATGTCCTGAGAAAAACACTTTCTGCTCTCTGCTGCTGCTTTTCCTGTGAAGCCTATTTGACAGGAGGCTTTCAGGAGCCTTTGCCTCATGACTCATCTGAAGCATGGAGGGGAGGCTGCATTCCCACTTACCTTGATGGAAAATGATACCCCCCTGTTGGTGTGTGAGCACTGTTTGATCAGCTCCTCTGAAAGGAAACTTCATGCCTCTAGAAGATCTCAGGTCTTTAAAGCAGGACTTGCTAATCTAAACTGGATGCAACCTTCTGGAAGGCACTGGCCATGCTGATGTGAGCTGGGCTTGGCAACTGATGCATTTGGCAAGGACCAGTCCCTGTAGCCCTGTGCTGGGCACACTGCATCCTCTGCTGAGATACTCAGTGCTGCTGGACTCCTTGGGCATGGGTGAGACAGCTGCATGGTATAAACCATCCTCTGGGACAGCTCTGCACAGGGGACCTCCTTCTGCAACCTCTAGGAGCAAAAGTCTGTCTCCAGTAGCAGAAAAACCAGGTCCTGGAGGAGTCCTGTGGGAAAAGAGACAATTTATCTTGTCTTTAATCTTGCAGAGGTCCAAGCAAAGGGCTGCATTGATGGAAAGAAGCAGATCAGTGTCTTTTCCCCACTGGAATGGGATGGAGACCAGGCACTCCTTGGCAGAACCTGCTGAGAGCTTAGGGTGCAATTGGGCCACTTGGGACAGAGAGAGATGGAGTTCTTCATCTCTGTCTTGATCTCTCTAGATCATAAACAGCTGAAAGATAATAGCATAGAGCTCCTGATTATTCTGCTTTGTGCTGGGAAATGTCACAAAGCACCTGGAGTGCTGGCAAGGTGTCCCTGGTGTTATCTGCAGCAAGGACTGATATCCAATCTTAGCAACTTGTTATTCCAAGGTCCCAGAGTCACCAAGGTGAGAAAGCCCTTTTCAGCACAAGGAGCTCAGGAAGCCTGGGGATTAGTTTGTATGAAGAAAATTAGTTTCATCATCAGGAGGGTAAGAAACCTTTCTTTCTGTTTGGATAAAAGCCATAGGTCTGAAGCAAAGGGTCACACCCCTGGGGATACTCTAAACCATCAGAGATTTGGGGATGTTTTTCCATGCTTGAATGTTTCATGTGCCTCTGCCTGTGCAAAATGAATCAGAAGTTTCAATCCAGCTCCTGATGGAAAACGTTCTCCCACCACAACTGGCACTAATTGGCTCCCTTGTTAGCAGTCAGAGAGAAGGCAAAGAGCAAGCTGCCAGGGAGCCTGAATCTCCACAAGCACCAGCAAGAGCCATGCTCCCATCCCAGCACCTCAGGTGACAACCTGGGAAGCCTGGCCCTGATGTTTTGCCTCTTCCAAGGCAATGTAACATCAGGATCTTCTTCCTAGGCCTGCCAGCTTAGCACTAAATTCTCCTAAAGGTTGATAGTGCTGGAAGTGTCACCCTGACAGATTAATTGAGCTATAACCCATGCAAAGTAAGGTGATAAAAAGGATGCAGTTGTATTGCCCGGTGGTAATGCCACAGGCACTGCTACCTGCAGTGCTGACTGTCTTGAATGCTAAAGGATCACAGTCCTGGGTGCAGCAAATGAAGCATTGTAAGGGGAAAAACATCATTTTAGACTCAGCAGCAGCTGCAGGAAGGGGAAACACACCTGGGAAGTGGTTCTGTGGCAAGTAGAGTGCTTCCTCTATCAACATTAATAAAACATAAAACTGGGGCTTGCATCTTATCTCCCAATGAGCAGGAGACAGACACTGAGCTCCACAGAATTTAATTTCAATTAGTGCATTGGAGCTTTTTAAAGAATGGACTATATATTCTTCTTCTGTGCAGACTATTAAACACAATGCAGAAAAATTATCATGCAAATGAGAATTATCTTATTGGCTTTAGTATCTTTCTTCCTCTTCCTTCCCCAGGTAATTGGGGAGGTAGATGCTGGGGGGGGGAAAAACCCAACCAGATGATGGGAAATGTGAATAATGAAATCTCTGCAGCTCTCTCTCTCCCCTTAGATGCAGAGGCCCAGAATATATGTGTGTGTCAGTTTAATTTAATTTGCTGTTAATTAGCTTAAATGGTAGCCTTCCCTTCCTTGCTTTCACTGCATTTCTGTCCAGGCTCTCATTAAGCAGTGTGATAAAGCAGGTGCTTGTTAAAAATACCCTAAGTGCCTATTTACATTACAGAGCTATTCCAGCACTTGTGGAAAAGGAAACTGAAGTCTTGTCCCTGGATACAGCTGGTAGGAGAGGGGAAGCAGCACCCTGGTTTCACCTGTTTAAACCCCAGGACATTCATCTGTAATTCTAATAACACCAGAATTTAAACTAGAAGGTGCAGAAGCATCCAATAAATAATTAGGTGTGTGGCTTTCTCCAGAGTGGGGAGGACAGCAGACATTCAGAAGGATGCCTGGAGGATTTAGGTGTTGAGTTCCCACCAATTTCTAGTGCACATTAAGGACTATACCTATGCAGGGGTAATAAGATCTCCTTTGAATGAACACTATTCAGAAAGGAAGCTCCCAGTTGTTTAATTCAGGCCAACAAAGGAAATGTAAAACCCAGGGTTGATTTTTATCAGCAGAGATAAACCTTGGGGAGAGCAAACTGACAGGGAAGAGAAAGGAGAGGTGGGAAAGAGGCAGCAGGGATGGGAAAGGGCATGGAGAAAGAATTCAGCGTAGGGTAGTGTGCTTTCAAATATTGATATGGAAAAGGTATAAATAGAAACAAACACATGCTTCTGGAGCTAATAAAGGTCTTGTTTACAAGTGAGCAGAGTGATTCATTAAGAATGGAACAAGCACCTGCTTTGAAACTGGGAGAAATACTTAATGAAAGCACTGAGACTAGAGAAAGTGATCTGAGTCCAGGAGGGCTGAAGGCAGAGAGAAGTGCAGCACCTCTCATCATGCACCTCCATCTGTCTGCAGGGTAGCTGCTCCATGGGCAGAGCCTCAGAGGAAAGCAGGCTCCAGGGCAGGCCAGTGGGGAGGGCATGAATAGTTGAGGAAGAAAGTATCTGGTTCTCAGCATTTTATTCCAGGCACTATTAAACCCAAGACAAACAAACAACCAAATTGCAAACCAACTCACCTCAGCTCATTTCTCATTTTCAATTCAGTAACTTCTCCAGTTCCTTCTTTTCATTTTACTTATCTCCAAATAGAGAAAAACAAATGCAGGCAGAGCCTAAACTCCCTGGGAAATGTGCTGGTTCCACTTGCAGAGCAGATATCTCCAGCTGCACCTCAGCTCTGCTGGTGGGAGGAACCACATCGTGGTGCTGTCAGATTGCATCCTTCTGTGTGTCTTCATCTTCATGAGGACTCAGCCCTTTGGACATGCCCAAGACCCCTCTTTAGGGAGGCAGATACATTTGAGAAGGCTGTGAGACCTTGATGCTGGCTAAGAAGGAAGGAAGATGGTCATGAGGACTCTGGAGAATAAGTCTTATGAGGAGCAGCTGAGGGAACTGGGGTTGGTTAGTCTGGAGAAGAGGAGGCTCAGGGGAGACCTTCTCACTCTCTACCCCTACCTGAAAGGAGGATGGGGTGAGACTGGGGTTGAGCTCTTCTCCCAGATTAGCAGTGAGAGGACAAGAGGAAATGGCCTCAGGTTGCAGCAGGGAAGATTTAGGTTGAATATTAGAAACAATTTCTTCCCTCCAGGAGTGGTTAGGCATTGGCCCAGGCTGCCCAGGGCAGTGGTGCAGTCACCATCCCTGGAGCATCTAGATGTGGTGTTTAGGGGCATGCTCTAGTGGCATGGTGAGGATAGGTTACTGGTTAGACTTGATCTTAAAGGTCTCTTCCAGCACTCATGATTCTGTGAAAATAAGCCTGGAGGTGACTAGAGAGGGCAGGAAGAAAGAATGGCTGTCTCTCTCCTCTGACCTCCCTCCAGAGGAGATTTCAGAGCCTGCCCACCATCCTGTCATGGTGAGTGTTTCTCTTGGGCTGTGGTGGACCCCAGCTCCCCTGGCCTGGCTCCTGCTGAGCAGCACCATGGTGCCCATGGCTACACAAATACAAAGAAGGCATTTTTCTGGCCCCAGATCTGTCTTACCAGAGCAAGGAGGAATTGTTACTCAGTGTGGTAGAGCTTTTTTAATCACCTTCAAGCTGTGCTTTGCCAGAGCTAATACCAGTCATCTATCTTTCTCCCTCCCAGACTGAGCTCCTTTTCTTTTTTTCTCCTCTTTTGCTTAGTAGGAGTTGGGAAAAAACCCACCCAGGAAAGGTGCTGGCAGCAGCAGGTCATCCTTGCAGTCTGCCCAGTGCTTCCAGCCACTTGCTGCTGAGGTGTGATAGCTCTGCAGTGCTGCTCCTAGCACCTCTCTACCTGTCACCTGGAAAAGAGACTTCCCTGGGGTTTGGTACCAATGAAAGACAAGAATGTTTCCCTGTTACACTGGGAAAACTCCCTTTGCCTCCCTGCCAGAGAGCTCTGCCTGCTACAGAGGAAGCAAATCCTTCAGCCATGACTCCATGGAGAGCTGTGGCTGCTCCTGGGAGGGGGTTTCAAACTGCCAGTTGGCAAACCAGGCTCTTCACCAACTCCCCTGTAACCTAACATTTGGAGTGAGGATAATCAGTTGAGGATAAGCTGGCTAGCACTTAGTTTCCATGGGGAATAATTCAGGAATCCTTGGGGGCAAGCATTGCCCCAGGAGGCAATGTCTGAGGGAGAGAGCTGCCATCTGACCCCTCATTTCTTCAGGCACTGGGGCACAAGGAAGTCCCATGCCCTCAGTTGGCCTCTGCCTGTTTTCTGGTGAGGTTCAGCTCAACTAGCCCATGCTGTTTCCACAAAACCTTGAAGACTGTTGCAGCAGATGTATCTCTATATATTCAGTTCTATATTGTCAGTTTAGCACAAGTTTGATCCTGCTCCTGGGACTAGAGCATCAAACCCTGAAGCTTGTGCTAAACTCCTGCATCAGCAGGAGCTCTGCAGGGGGAGAGAAGCCTAAGCTTTGATCGTGGGATCTGCACCAACAAGCTGCTGGCAGGGCTTAAAGCACTCCAGAACCATCTCTCCTGGTGCAAACACTCCCAGCCAGGCAAGCACCCAGCAGTGGGGGGACTGGCTGCTTCCCCACTCATCTTCTGGGTTTGCTGGGACTGCTACAGGGGTGACTGCCTGTCTTCAAAGAGAGGAGCAGCCCTTCCCTGCTCCAGCACTTGCTGCTGGGTATTTCCAGTCAAGGTGGAGAGGGTTTCTTGCAATAGCTGTGTCTGGCATTGGGCATGAAACTGTCCTGAGCTCTGTGCCAGGCAATCACCCCCTGGCTGCTCAGCAAAGGGACCACTCACCACAAGCTGTTAGGAGCTGAAGATGGTCCTGACCTTCCTACACACTACCATCAGGGATGGGTTTGGAGGGCAGCTGGAGACTGAGGTGCCCTGGTCTCCTCTAACAGCCCAGTGGTGAGGCTAAGGCACAGAGAGTCTGTGGCAGGATGATCTGATTTCACAGCCTGTACTGAGCTGAGAAGCTCTTTCCCCTTGAGCAGTGTTATGCACTCTGCAGTTACTTCTTTAAAATGACTTAGTTATACATTTGCTACATGTTATTTTGAATTCTCTTGAAGATCAAGGACACTACAAAGCCAGCAAGATAAAATTAGCATCTGAGCTGTAGCCTTTGCTTGGTGTAAGAAATGCAGATCAGCTTCACTTGCAGTGAGTGCTGGAAGGTGAATTTCCTTTATGTCTTCCTTTCAGCAGACCTAGTTCTGCCATCCTTGTTTGTTTGGAGTGCCACCACTGCCTGGAAGCTCTCCTGCTAGGGTCTGGAAGGCTGCTTCCAGAGAGAAGGAGCAGCCAACAGCAGGAGTGTTGAATTGGACCTCAGACTGCTAAGGGATCAAATTGCTCAGAATCAGTTCTTGCCTCCTCACAGTGTGATCACTGGGTGTTTCCACAGGGACTCAAGGAGGCAGCAGTCAGGCTGGGCTGACTTTACACAGAGCTCTCAGAAACCAGCACTAAATGCAGCTCCAAGCCTGGGGGGTTGAGAGGTTGGTAGAGGTGAAAGCATGTGTGGAGAAGAGCCACTGAAATGGCTCAAAGAGCAGAGGAGAGCCATGAGGTGGGGGCTGTAGTGGCCTCCTGGTTTGAGTTGTGTCAAGGCTCAGGAGGCACCTGGCTGTGGTGGGCAAGTGCTCTCAGGGCAGAAAGCAGTGGGTGTTGAAGGGCATCCCAGCATAGCAGAGGTAAGCTGGAGGAAACAAGATGTGTTTTAAAAGTGAGACTAACCACCAGGAGGGTTGACCAAAATGCTGGCCTACAGTCCTCTTGAGACTGTCTCCTCCTGTCTCAGTCAAGTTCCTTAGCTGGGTGCTTCTCAGGGAGGTAGGTTCCACAAAACCACAGCATTACAGAACAGATGAAGTTGGAAGGGAGCCCTAAGAATTCCCCAATCCAACTCTCTGCTCCTCACAGGACTAACTAGAACTACATTAAGAACACTGTCCAGATGCAAGTTGAACTCTGACAGGCTTGGTGCCATCACCACTTCCCTGGGGAGCCTGTTGCTGGGATTGACCATCCTCCCAGTGAAGAACCTCTTCCTAATGTCCAAGCTGAACTTCCTCTGGTGCAGCTTTGTTCCATTTCATGGTGTCCTATCACCAGAGAGAGGAGATCAGCACCTTCTCCTCCACTGCCCCCCTCCCCTTGAAGTTTCATCAAGTTTATCCTGATACAAGTTCTCAGTATGGCAACAGCTGAGCACAATCCCTTTTCATGCACCAGATCATCCAAGCTTCTAGCTGTCAGACTCAGTAAGTCAGGTCTCTCTGTGAGGGAAGGTTCTCCACAGAGTCAAGAGCAGGAACAAAGGCTCCTGCTCTCTTTTCTCATCTACTCTAGACCATTGTTCACCTCTTGTGCCATCCCTCACTGCACTGCCAGTGCAGATTTGGGACCACAGACAAGTCCAACTTTGCTTCATGCCACATGGCTGCAAAGCACTGCTGGACAAAGCTCAGGAAGGAGGCCAGGATGTGTCCCCAGCACAGCACCACCCTGGCACAGACCAAACCCTTCAGGTGCAGGGCTGGAACAGTCTGGGCCATGAAATGTTGGGCAGAAATTCAGAGTTTAGATCCATAGTTCTTCCCTTTGGCCACCATTAGAGCCTTCACCCAGTCTGTCCTCCTATGGGTTTGCTGGAGACATACCCTGGTATCTGTTTGAAAACAGCCCTAAACTGTCAGCCTCCACAGCATTCCCTTGGCCCCATTAGGTCCCACAGATGGATAGAGCTCCTTTATCAGCTTCTCAGCTTGGACCAGGAGGTGGCTGGAGGTGCACCTACACAATGGAGACCGGAGCTGAACTTTCTGAGCTCTGCAGCCTTCCTGTCCAACAGCTCAGGAGTTAGAATGTTGACCCCAGAAGCAGAGGCTGTCTTTGAATCTGTACATCCTAATCTTGTACTCCTGGTGGGTCATCCATAGTGACAAAGAGTCAAAGGAGAAGGAAGAGAAAAGATGAGAAGAAGAGCAGCAGAGCTGCCTGGAAGTGCAGATGGGATCTCAAGAGGGGCCAGTTAGGATTAAAAGACCCATTTTCAAAACTGACAAATGGCTGTAGGTGCTTCCTAGTTACAGATTCTGCACCCAGAAGCCCTCTATTTCCAGTGAATTAATTCCCACTGAAATCAGGGATGCATTTTTCCTGTCTCTTTATTTACAGAGGTTTCAGATCAGTTCTGAGTTTTTCCACAGTGTTTGAGATGATTTCCTAAGATCTAAGCTGGGTTGTCAGTGAGCATGGATGGGTGTTAGTCTCTTGATCTTCATTGGTTTATATCCATTTCTGCCAACACAGGATTATTCTTTCAAGGAGGTGGCTAGAAGTACCCAAGCTCTAAAGCCTAAATTGTTTTAATTGGACTCATAGGGAAAGTGTTTCATGTTTCCAAAGTGAATACTCAGTAGGATGAATTCAAAACCACTTCCACAAAGTTACTGATACATACTTTAAAGTAGGTGTTTCTGGGAATATGACTGTCATTTCTCCTGGTGTGTTAGCAGTGAGCCAGCAGGAAGCCATGCAAATGCAGCCCAGCTGGAATCACTGGCACTAGCAGGCAGTCAATAAGAGCAACCAGCCAGATCTGGATGCTTCAGTAAGATAATGTCACATGCAACCACCATCCAGATATTTTTGATTGTCCCATTAGAGAAATAAGACTGCCAATGAATTTTAGCTCTGGAGCCAACTTCTGCAAAATCTGAAGGAGGTGGGAAGTTGGGTTCAGGCTGATGTCTGTCTTCTTTGCTGAACACACCAGAACACTGTGCCCTCATTCAGAAATCCCCAGACTATAGCTCAGAGAAGATGCTTTGCTTGGGAAACACTCCTGTAGTGCCTCTGCTCACAGGACCTCGAAACATTAAGGTGAGGAGCAGAGCAAGATGCTGCTCATGGCCCAGCAAAGGCTGGTCACCACTGCTGCCATGATAGAAGAGACAAGAGCAGGATAAGCTCTCCTAGCAGGAGGTCACTGTCCCAGTAAGGAAGGGACTGGGAGAACTGGTGGACTGCTGATATTTGAAGGGTTTCTGTTGATGCAGTCAAGCCTTTTTTCCCTAGGGAGAAGAAGGAAGTGTTGGGTGATGGTTGGGCTCCATGATCTCAGGGGTCTTTTCCAATCATAATGATTCTATGACCACAGGTGCCTGGGATTCCCAGTAAGTAGAAGTAGTTCCCAGCAAGTTTCCTGCTTTCCTGTTTTATGCTGAGGTTGATATTCCCAAATGCCAGAGCCCCAAGAGAGAGCAGGTCATGTCACCTTGCACTGCACAGGACTTTCATCTGTCAAATGCACAGAAAATCAAGGAGCCTACAGTTTTCACAAGAGGTTCCCTTGCTTGCCTTCTCCTCCAGTGGCCACGCTTAAAAAGCAAGACCATGAAGAGGGAGATTGCACTTCATCTCCTAGCATCTGTCTAAACCCTCCCTGAAACACTTTCCTTGGTCCTCAAGTCCCTCTCATGGGAAGCATCCCATTTGTCTTTCTGCTGTTATTTTACATTTCATTATCTCAGTGTTTGCAGATGGAAATTGTCCTACTCCAACAAATCTCTGCCAGTGGAGGTTTTCTCTGTTGCAGGCAGATTGTTTCCCTGCTCTTCCTCAGCATTCAGCACACCACAGCAGCAAGATGCCTTTCATTAGGTGGACCAGGAGTGTTCTGCATCCTCTGTAAAGGCTTCCTCCTCAGGTGCTGGGGTTGATGTGGTGGCAGTTCCTGGGAGCCCTGGTACCTGTCCTAACACAAAATGCCCACAGGTCTGAGCACCTCCACCTGCTACATTTCCTGCCTGCTTCCCATGTGGAATCTGGGAGGAAAAGATGAAGGCTGTTTGCCAGTTTGGTTTACTAATTACAGGATGTGATTTTGGGGAGAAAACAGAATAAAAATTGTTTTCACTTGCAGTCTTCCCAATCTGTTTTGAATTAGGAGCCACTCAGGATTAGAAAGTGTTTTCTCATTAGAGCAAATGTCACAGATTTAAAAACCTCTTCATTTAAATTCCTCCTAATGTTCTTTGGCTTGAACAAGTGAGCTCTTAATGTCCATTTTAATTAAAGCATTTCAGCTGGATTTCAGCTGGGCATCTAATGACAGCAGGTCTGAGAAGTGCATGTGGTCCAATGAAGAAGGGGAGCTCCAGGATGGGAACTTCAGCAGAAGCTGGTTTGCTTTTTTGGGTGTTTTTTGAGGGCTTTTTGTTGGTTTGGGTTTTTTGGTTTGTGGTTTGCTGTTGTTGTTGTATCTATAGGCTTGGTTTGGTTTGGTTTTTTGGCTTTTTAGGGAGAAGTGTGAAAGGAAACACGAGTTAAGATGTGTCTAGAGAAACGACCCCACACTTACAACAGGCAGGAACACCAGGTGCTTAAGGAGACTCTGGCTGGGGGTGCAGAGGGAGTTCTGCCAAGGGCTTGAGCCATGCTTTCCTAAAGGCACTGTGGATTTTTCTCTTCTTGCTGCTGTACTGGTTTGCAAGTCATCAGCACAGGCTCTGGCAGATAAGCAGGATTTCTGGCTGCAGGCTTTAGCATCACATCACTGCTGTCAGATTCCTCCTCTCCCCGTCCTCTGCCCCCTAGATTTCCCATTGCTGTTCAGCATCATTCAAGAGCATTCACATTCCTTCCTAGAGCATGAAAATGGCAGAGAGAAGAACAGGGGAGGTTTAGATTGGATATGAGGAAAGATTTCTTCCCAGAAAGAGTTGTTGGGCAGAGGCCCAGGCTGCCCAGGGCAGTGGTGGAGTCACCATCCCTGGAGGGGTTTAAAAAACACCTAGATGTGGCACTTGATGACATGGTTTAGGGGCATGGGGTGATAGTGACATGAGTGCTGGTTGGACTTGATGATCTTAAAGGTCTCTTCCAACTTAAATGGTTCTGTGATTCCCCAGCCCCTGGATGCTCTTCCAGACACTGTCTGGACAGGACCAGAGCCCACACTCCCTCTTCTCCAACAGCAGCTTGGGGCACCTCAAAAGAAGCTGGTCCCTGCCTCTGCTTCACTCCATGGCTGCCATCCCAGGGCAGGATTCAAGGGCAGGAGAAAGTTCTGAAAGCCAAGAGCCAGCAGGCAATGAGAGCAGCATGTGGTCAGTGTTTCTCCACAGTCAGCACAGGTGTTGAAAGAGAAACAAACTGTAGTGGTAAAGTCAGAAACTTCACCTGGGTTCACACCAGTAGTGTCTACCTCACTCTCTCCTTCCCTGAGTGATGAATAAATCTGGAGACAGTTGATGATGGAAGACTAGTAAGATAAGATTTAGTCTTTAGTGTTCTGATGCTTCCATCATTTGTCAGGCACTTGAAACAGATAGAGGACATGTGGATCTGGGAGAGGCTGCTGATACCCATAAGTAGGCACCATCCAAGGCAGAAGGAGTGCTACCAGGGCAGGTGTTGCCATGTGTCACTACCATTTCTGCTCCCCTCCCTCAGGACAATCATTGAAAGCAGTCACCTTCACTTGATAGCTCATAAACTGTATCACTTTTGGAGGTGGGCAGTGTTTCTGGGCCAAAAAGCACCTGGGGAGACAATGTGGTGTTTTCAGGAAGGAAATGTTGCCAGCTTGACTGTGTAACCTCCAAAATTCAGGCAAAGATGTTCATTTGGAATGGTCTTTGGGAGTAATATTCTTTGTTTACTTCCCCCTCCCCACCTTCTTAATTGTTTTTCTTTCTTTTTAGAGAGAGTCCCATTTCTGCTCTCCCTCATTCACAGCTTAGGAGCTACTGTATATCCTGGCTGAGGTGCAGTTAGTGCTTAACAGTGTGGTTTTGATTTCCTTACTTTGATAGCAATAAGAAAACATAAGAAACAGGCACAGGTTTTGTTTTCAGACCATCTTCAGCTGCATGTAGTGTGTAGTTCATGGAAGAAAAGGCACTTGGACATACACAGCATGTACAGAGGAACAAGAAGATAATGCCTGCATTAATTTCACATTATGCAGGTGTTCCTCTGCTCCTGGCAGCAGCAGTGTGCAGGAGACTGAAGTGAGATGTGCAGCCCTTCCCCAAGACAACAGCTGTATGGTTACAGCATGGCCACATTAGAGGCTTTCAGAGATTGTGTTCCCTGAGTTTTTCTCCTCTAACACGAAGTCAGAAGAGCCTCAGCTCCCCTTCTCCAACATCCTTTTATTCCTTCCAGATTGACTTAGAGATGGGGTGAAAAAAGAAACTGACAGAGGTAAGTTCCAAGGTCAGCACTGCTCAGCCACCTCTGTCACCCCACTGAGCTCATAAATTGGTGTTAACATCTCCTGGAAAATCTGACAGATCTAAAAGGAGAGCCTTGCTCCTACTTGGAAGCTCACCCATTGCTGGGGCAGCCAACTGCAGAGTGTCAGTCCAGCAGGACTGCAAGCACAGACCAAATCCACAGCCTCTTCAGAACTGGTCTGTCCAGTTGTGGTCAGTCCAGCTGTGCTCAGCCCAGCTCTGCTCAGCCCAGCTGTGGCCCCAGCCCCTGGCAGCATCTTGCCCACCACCCAGAGCAAGCAGGAGAAAGCTGCTTTTTAGGCAACATATTTTCCTTAAACACCAGAAAGCACCTCTAGATTTTTTGTTCTTCTTGCTATTAGAAACCTGCTTTTGCAGAATGATCTTTCTTTTTGTGCTTGTTCTTTAAACAGCTGCTTATAACAGGGCTTGTGGTGTGGAAAGCACAAATAACTTAGGAGCCTTTGAGATGCATTCCCCACCCCCTCCACTAACAATTCTCTTTAGTGGGATTCATAAAATCTATTATTGTTGCTGCAGATTGGCCACGGTGTGACTTTGGAGGAAATTCTTTCTCTG
The DNA here is from genome assembly GCA_013399015.1 of Galbula dea. Lineage (NCBI taxonomy): Eukaryota > Metazoa > Chordata > Aves > Piciformes > Galbulidae > Galbula > Galbula dea. The sequence goes on along the minus strand of VWZX01001527.1, from coordinate 357,006 downwards.
TTGACACTGTTGCTTCATTGTTATTCTTTCTGTAACACTGGAACAAAATGAAAAATTCATTAAAAAAAGGAGGAAAAAAAGGGAAAGAAAGGAAACCACTGGCATTTCTCTTTATCTCCCAGCACAAAAATCAACTGTAGAAGACTGAAATGAGGGAGATGGAGAGAGATGGGTGAGAGGGTTAAATATCTGAAGGATTCAGAGCCATCCAGGCAGTGTCCTGGACAAAGTGCTGATAAAAAGGATCTATCATCTCCTTTCCAAGGTACTGTTATCAAACTGGGAGTCAGAGGAGGGGCTCACAGGAGGACTTGCTTTCTTCAGGATGCTTCAGCAGGCAGTGACTCCTTGGATGAACTCCAGGAGCTGCCCTGTGACCTCCTTTTCTGGAGGGCTCTGAAGACAGCTGTGCACAACCCCATGTTGACTTCTGAATTTCACAGTCTGCAGTGTCAAGGAGACTGGAGGGACAGGTTCTATCACAAGGCACAACCAGAGGAACTGTTCCATACCTTGGAGCCCTTCCTCACCTTTGGGACAGCAGCAAAACTGTTCTGTGTTAGTCCTTCAGCCTTAGGACCAGTGTGTGACTCCTGTTGAGGGCAGACAGACTGACAGACCCTCAGCTCTGCAGATGGGAGTTCCTCCATCCACCCTTTCCTGGGATGAGGTGGACAAGGAGTGCTGTCCTAGTGACAGAGGGGGACAAGAAGCATTGTCTGTGGTTCCTTACACTGAACCCAACACTGTGCTATTTACCTGGGTGCTGGCAGGGATTTTGGCATGGTCTCCCACAGCACCCTGGCATTCACACTCCAGATGGGTGGCTTTGTCAGCAGTGAAAGACTGCCTGGATAGTTGGGCTCCAAGGAGGATAGGGGTGGGTTGTACTCTATCTGTAAGCCAGTTACAAGGGGCAAGACCTTCCCTTAAAAAGGGAAAGATTCCTCAGCAGTCTTCCCTGGGACCAGAAATAGCCTGAGGAGGGGACAAAATGCACCCTCACCTTTGGAGATGACACCAAACATTGCAGTCAACATGCTTGAGGACAGGGCTGCCATGAAGCAAGGGCTGCATGGGCTGGTGGAACAGGCCAAGAGAGATCTCATCAAATCCAGCAAGGATGAGTCCAAAGTCCTGCCCACAGGATGGGCTGTTCCCTTGCCCCATACAGGTTGAGTTCTGACTTGGCTGCAAAGCAGCTCACCTGCAAAGGTCTTGAGATGCCACCTGGCAGCAAGTGAACCTTGAGGAGCAGTGCACCCAGGCAATGAGGATGATGAGAGCAGAGCCGGCTGGATGGGCAGTGGATGGAGGGCCCTGCCTGCTCCCTCTCCTCTGCACACACCAACCACGTTTGGGACAGCACATGCAGTTGGGCTACCCCCAGGACAAGAAATATGGTGTTAAACTGGACTAAGCCCTGCAGGCTCCCAGGAGGTTGGATGAGACCCCAACCTGAGCTCTTCTGGGAGTTTGTGGTTCCTCAATTCTCTTCCCAAACCTGCTGCAGGTCTGCTCTGGAGCTGCAGCTTTTTATTCTCATGACAGGTTTTGATCTCCATGATTACCAGCAGGTTACTTTTCCATCCCATGGAAGGGACACCCCCAAAACAGTCATCTAAATGCTTTGTTTTGAAATAAAGGAGACAAGGCAGAACTGTGCCCAGGATCTCTGCTCAGGAGTGTCACAGGAGAAGAATAGTTATTTCTGTGATCTGAACTTCAAAAGCATGCAAACTGCAGCTCTCCATGGGGCACCTTTCTGCAGGGTTATTAGTAAGAAATAATTGTTTTAAGTGCAGAAAAGGATCTGTACTTTCTCTTCCTGTCCAAAATCCCTGCATCATTTGTCCTCAATAAATAATGGAAGATGCTTTTGTGATCCTTCCCACCCATAGACTTTAAAGTGATGCTTAAGCAATAATAAATAGGACTTTAAGGAAAATCAAGCTTTGATGAAAACTTAATTCTGGACTAATACACAAAGCACCTGCTTTTATAGGAGTTAGCAGATGGTGTTGGGGCTTTTGTGAGTGGAGTATTTTGGTCAAAAAGCTGAATACCCCAAGACTGGAAAACTATCACTAAATTCTTCTGAAATGCCATTGCTTAGCTCCATAGAAATTATGATTTGGTGCCCCTTGGTCCTCCTTCTGCAAGGAAACCAGTAGACTGCCTTGCCCAGCACATGCAGAACTGCTGTGGTTCACTGTCTCCCCTTGCCCTGAGGGGACATTTACATTTTAGGAGATGAGGAGTTGTGGTGCTGAGGGATATGGTTTAGTTCTGACTTGGCAGTGTTAACAGTTGGACTTGATGATCTTAAAGATCTCTTCCAACCAAAACAATTCCATGATGGGAAGAAAAGCCCAAGGAGGAAATAGTTTTCTGAGGAGAGAGGGAGCACAATCTCCCATGGCACATTGGGGTACTTGGATTTTAGTGCAAAAGCCAGGGTATTCCATTGGGAAGCTGATGAGGTTTTGCTTTTCAGTCAGTCTTTGGGAAGTCCACTCTGGCCTTGGAAGAGATATGTGAGCTGCCCAAATAAAAAATAAGCTGAAAGAACAACTAATTCTTCACATTTGGGTTGGATAGTACCCAGAGATCTTGCTTCCAGCCCAAGGTCATTCAGGTCTTGCTGCTGGCAAAAAGTTCACCTTATTAAGGAGTCTGCTACTTCTGAACAACCCAACCTGCACTAGTATCTTCTGAGCACCTCATCACTCCCACCAGCCTCAGTGGAAGCAAGCATTGTGCTGGGTAGTTTTGTGTAGCTGAGCACTTAAATATCACTACAGTGATGTTGGGATCAATGGAGAGTACTTCTGGGGGTTCCTGTCTCTGCCTTAATTGCCAGCTAACTCTCTGTGTTATGGCAGCAGCCTAGAAACCTTTGAACAGGAACATGCTGAAGTGTTGCAGCAAGCACGACTGTGATGGGTGGCTCCTCCAGGTGTGCTCTTGCTCTTCAGTAACATTCTGCAGAGCTGTTGCACAAAATTACCTGTGGTAAATGTCCCAGTGACTTGAAAATGCTTCCCATGAGCTGGGACCAGTATGTGAGTTTGTGGAACCTGCGTGCACATCATCAACAGACATGGTGCACAGTGCTGCCTTGCCTTGTTTCTCACACCTTTGTACCACTCTGTCCCTCTGCTGCCAAGCTCTTAGTGTTGCCTCACTTCAAGAAAGACAATGAGGTGCTGGGAGTGTGTCCAGAGAAGGGCAATGAAGCTGGGGAAGGGTCTAGAGCACAAGTGTTGTGAGGAGCAGCTGAGGGAACTGGGCTTGGTTAGCCTGGAGGAGGCTCAGGGGAGACCTTCTCACTCTCTATAAGTCACTGAAAGGAGGCTGGAGTGACGTAGGGGTTGGTCTCCCAAGTGACTAGTGATAGGACAAGAGGAAATGGCCTCAAGTTGTGCCAGAAGAGGTTCAGGTTGAATATTAGGAACAATTTCTCCCCTGATAGAGAGAGGTTAAGCATTGGCCCAGGCTGCCCAGAGCAGCGGTGGAGTCACCATCTTTGGAAGGATTCAAAGGACTTGTAGATTTGGCACTTGTGACACGCTTTAGTAGCATGGGGGTATTGGGTCAACTGTTGGATTTGATGATCTTAGAGGTCTTCTCCAACCTAAATGATTCTATGACTCTGTCACTCCCCACACATGCTAGTTTTGGTAAGAAAACCTCTGATTCCTAAAAGAATCATTTTCTTCCTCGTGTGTGTGACGAGCAAGCAGACACGGAGCAGAGAAGCCAAGCTGAGAATGAATCGCTCTGTTACAGAAATCACCCGAGGCAGAGAAGCAGGGATGGAGTGTTGGATCCCAGGACTGGAGTGTGGGCTCTCAGGCTGATGTGCTGGATCCCAGGGTGAATTCCCCGCTCCGGGTACGCGCTCCCCGGAGAGAGCCAAACGCGGTCCGTGTCCACCAACCTGGGCTGCGGTTCCTTTGAGCCGGTTTGATCCAGGGGCGAGCGCTGGTGGCGGACCGGTCCCGACCCAGCGCTTCCGGCAGCTCCTGCAAAGTCTCTCGGTGGAGCTGGGACCCACCGCCCCCGGCCCGGCCCCGCCCGCTCTGGGCTTTCCCACCGATCCGGCAGCCGCCAGGAGGGTTACCGGGGAGGTGGGAGGAACGGGGAGCGCCTCTGCCTGCCGCAGAGAGCCGGTGGCGGCCGATCTCAGCCCCGCGGGACCGACCCGTTCGGCGGCACCAGCAGCAGGAGGCGGCGCGGTCACGGCAGCCTCTCCCGTCGTCCCGCACCCCGTATCCCGCATGCCGCGTCCCCCCTCCCGTTGGCGGTGCCGTGGTACGGTCTGCGGGAGGGAGCGGTGGCGGCAGGGCGGTGCGCGGCACTCTGCCGGCGGCTCCCGCGGGGCGAGGGCGGGCAGCGCCGGGCCGGGCTGGGGCCGCTGCACCGCGCCTCGTCCCTCTCCATCCTCATCCTCGCTACCGGTGAGTGCTGCTGCCGTCGTGTCCTCCTCGCCTCACCTCCACAGCAGTCTCTTGGAGCATGCTGTCCTAGGCTGGCTGCCGGCAAATGAGTTATTTGCTTTCTTTGTTATTTTTTTCCCCTCCTTCGACCCTCTCCTTTCCCTGCCGTTCGCTGCTTTGCCTGTGGCATGGTTTGGGTTTTTTTTTTAGTCCCCGCTTAACGGGAAAGAAGCGCGGAGATGCCGGTACCTGCGGGATCGGAAACTTCCGCGTTTCCAAGCGGCTCCTGGGTGAAATCCTCTCCCCAGTGCTGCCGGAGCCCCTCCCGCCGAGCCCCGGGACGGAGCGGGTGGTGCTCGGGACACTTGTCCCGCTGGTCCTGGGGATAGGGCTCGCTGGAGGAGGATGAGGATGTTCGCGAAGTGACCGTAACGATGGCGAGTTACTTAGTGCCTCCTCTGAACCAGAGAGTCTCGATCCTCTAGCAGAGGGTCCTCTGGGGCAGGCTGGAAGCTGCTTGCGATGCTTCGTAGCGATAACAGAGGCTGAAGAAGGAGCCCGAGCCCTGCCCAGCGCTTTTGGTACCCTTGGAGCTAAGGGGCTTCGGGATACCCTCCTCGGCACAGCAGTGCTGAGGCTTACCGTCTCTTAAAAGTCAGTTTTACAGCGTTCCAGAATGTCATTTGCCGCGGAGATGTTCGAGTCGGTGATTTCTTTAAGTGTCTGAGGTGATGGAGGGAACTGAAGGATTCCGTCCGGGCTGCAGCTCTCCTTGTGCTACGCGGAGTTGGGGCTGTGCCTTTACAAGGGTGGTCCTACGGCTAAGTGCTGTTGTGATCAGAGAGCCCAGGAGGGTAAGATATAAAGTGCCGTTGTGGAGCATAGTGTTGCTATGCACCTCTATTTTCCTGACTGTGCTTCTGAAGGTAGTCCTCTGATGTGGTTTTTGGCATGGGGCAGAGCCAGGCTGTGAGGCTAAGCCAGGGAACAAGGCATGGGGCAGAGCTGGACCATAAGGGCTGAGCCAGGGAACAAGCCCGTGCTGGGCTGCAGGCTCCGAGGCTTTCCCTTCTTCCAGCAGCCACTCTGATTTCTGGTAGCTCTTCTGCTTAGGCTTTAGCGAAGGCTGAAGTCAATCACATCACACTTGACTTTAGCTTACTTTCGAGGCCAGAAAACAAAGACCTTCTTGTTTCGTATTAATTGTTGTTGTCTTTCCCCTGCTAATAAATCCCCGCAGGTAATCCGTGGCTGGTGCCAGCGCTTGCTGGGCTGGTGAGGGAGCTGGTGTGGGCAGAGCATGTCCACCAGCGCTGGCAGCTCCTCCCCAGCTGGCAGGGGCAGTGCCAGCGTTTGGGCTGGGGTTTGCTGTGGAGCCCAGTGCCCAGGCTGAGCTTGTTTCCTTTGGGTTTGAGCAGCGCTGGCTGTCATCTCGGCTGAGCAGACACGGGGTGGAAGGTGTAGGCTGTGTCACAGGACCTCTGGATCTTCCCTGCTGTAAGGAGGAAGCCTGCTCTCTTCTTCTACAGGTGCTTTCACTCCTTGTGTCCCTTTCTCATTGAGAAAGGGGGGAGGTAGTACTTTCACTCGCATTTTGTCCTGTCCTTTATTCTGCAGTTTGTTCTGATTTAGATTCTTTGCATTATCGTCTCCTAAGGTAAAGGGCAGGGAAGGAGTTTGTTTGCCAAGCCAAGCCAGCAGCAGAGCTCCTGGCTGAGCAGCCTGCACTGCCGTGGTGCGAAGGGAAGAGCTGCTCTCTTCTGACCAGGAGCCTATGTCATGGGCAAAAGCTCAGGTTGCAGCACCGCAGCGTGGCTCTGTAGCATCCTTTATGGGCAGCCTGCTCTCAGTGACAACTTGTCACAAGCTTGGTTGCTCACATGCCTGGAAGTCTTCTTATGACTCGTGGTGTCAGTGAGCAGCACTCAGCTGTGTCTGCTGCTTTCTTCAGGTGGGGGTGTGTGTCTACAGGGTGAGCTGTGCCCCTGAAGGGTTGCTGGTGTTTGGCTTGTGTCGAGCTAATGTTGTGGAGGGATTTCAGGAAGATGGCAAAGCAGAAGATGTTGGCTCTCTCATAAACCGTTTTCCTTAGAAAAGGCAGACAATGGGCAGTTTGGGAAGGATGTTTTATTTAGAGGTTGTAAAGAGAGGATTAAAGCTCTTGAGAGAAAGCAGTTTATGTGGAATAAGTGATGGGACTTGATAATTCAGAAAAACAAGACTCTTAACACAATCCCATCACCAAGAGAGCTTTCAGCTCTCCTTGTCCCAGATTATTCAATAAAAGCAACAGAACTTCTTTGATTTAAGTTCTTTATCGATGGCTGCATAAGGAGTTTTCAGACCTAGAAGTAAACTTGCACCCACTCAAAGAAAATGACCTTTGGATATAAAAAATCTTTTGATATGCTGAAAGTACTGCAGAGTTATCCAAGATGTTAATTACAGGTATTAGAAACTGTCTGTCTGAGGAGAACTGAAGCTTCTCCTTCCTTTCCCCCTCCTATTGGGTTATGCCCTGTCTGGCACTGAGTCCTGCTCCTGTCTTTGGAGCAGCACAAAGGCATTGCTTGCAGAATTACTGAATTGAAGAAGGTTTGGGGAGAGGAGAAGAAACAAGAAACCAATTTTGGGCCCAAGTTTTGATTCCAAAACAAGTTGCTCCTTCTTTTCATTGCTTGAGGTTTGTGATGGAAAGGATGAAAACACCCAGCAAGAAAAAAAAACATGCTAGGGAAAAAATAAATCTGAAATAAGCTAAACAGAGAGAAATTCAGAGTGAACTGTCATCAGAGAGTGTTTGTAAACCTACTGGAGAGAAGGGAGGGAGGAATCATTTAGATCAGTAACAAGTTCTATTTTTTTTATGACTGTAGAGCTCTAATAATGTAGATTAAAGAAACTAATCCTAAGTGCATGCTCTTTATACCTGTGTTGGTAGCTGGGGCTAAATCTGACAAGTTCCTGCTGATCTGGGGAATCTGCATAAAGCTGAACAGTGAAGAGGCTCTTAGGAGAGAATCTGAAACCTAGGAGGGATTTTTTTCAGACCTGAGTTATGTCACTTTTTTTAGAGGTGCCTCAGGCACTTGCATTTTGAGAAAACAAAGCTTTTGTTTTCGAGCTGGCCTAGAAAAATGCCAAGGATGAATCCAAAGTAAAGGCTTTCAGAAGTTGTCATTTGTGATTAAGTTGATTTTGCTGCTGTGCACAAGAGTGCTGCTGCCTTCCTTGCCGTGGTGGGAGCTGGGTCTATTTTTATTTGTGCCACCAGCCCTCGTGTACCAGTTTAATCCAAGTGAGTGATGTTACACGGTGTTCTCACCTGCCAGTGTACCTTTAATTGGAAGGTCAGATGCCTACTAGCTCCATCTCCAATATGAAATTGATTGTATGTGCTTTACAAAAGGCAGAATTGAGGTGACACCAGGGCAGAGATTGATTCAGAACCAGCCTTCTGCAGAATTACCATCTGCTTGTTAGTGTCTAGTTTTGCATCTAAGGTGCTGGAACTATCAAAGCCAAGGCTTGTGACAAGGAGCAAAGACTGTTTTCTTTTGCATGTCTTCAGCTTGCACGGAGACAAGCATGCATTCAAATAGGGAATCTGAAGCTTTTCTTGCTGCTTCTTATGTTTCTTGCAGCTTAAAACAATCAGAAATAGTATCCTGTTGTTGCCAGGCTGTGGGCAAACAAAGGGAGCTACCTCTGTGAAGCCTGAGATGGGGGAAAATGTGTTTGATGGCAGGGATGAAGCTGAAGCATGGATGTGGAAGAGTGTATCACCTGCAGTCTAGAGTTTTGCAAGCTGCTAGAGAGGTCCTTATTTAAGAAAGGTGAAATCTTGGGACCTCCTTTTCTTAAATAAAATAAGAACAGCTTTTATCTTCAAATCTAACCATCTTAGAGCAGCACTGGCCTTAGTGACAATGCCTGATGTCCCTCTCTTCAGGGCAGGAGGGTATCCCTGGAGCCAGTCTCTCCCTGAGAGGCAACTGCTTCCAGTCGCTGTGCCTTGCTTTGTTCTGGAGAGCCAGGGAAAGGCTGTAGGGGTGGCGTGAGTCATCTTTTTGGCTCTTGTGTAACTCTGTTGAACACAAACAATCCTGTTTGTTCAGCTTCCTGAGGTCTCTTGTATCTCCCAACGTGAACTGACCTGCGAGCGGCTGTCTCCTCTCCAGGGGAGGAGTGGATCCTGCATCTGGCACTCAGGCACCTCATGATCATCTTCTTCTTCTTCTTTTAATTCTTTTATTTCTTTTAAAGCAAGCCTTGAGAATATGTTGAAAGCAAATACTGACACAGAGTGAGATGTGCCAGGGAGAAGCTCTCGAGGCAAGCCATGGCCTTGCCTCTGCAGGGAAGCTTCCCTGATTGATTTAAGGGCTTCTGAGCTTTTGCTTCTGCCCAGATGCTGGAGCTGATGACAGGATGCTGAGCTGTTTCAGTAGCATTTCTGCACTGAGAGCAGAGTGTTGCCTTTACTGATCATCCATTGGTAGGCTTTGCCAGTGATGCTGCAAAACTGCCCTTTTTCCTTTCCAAAATGTCTGGGTTTCAAGTAGTAAACAGAAAGCCAGGGTGAGGTAGATAGCATGGGCACCTCTGGGCTGTGTGGAAGGGAAGCCAGTGAGTCCCAGCTGAAGCCTGCAGCATCAGCTGAAGGTGGTCTGTGATGGGACTGAACAATAGATGCTGGAAGTGCCATAGTTTTATCTGATGCTTTTGCAAGCAGCTGATGCTTCCATAAACACAGCCACAGTGGGAACAAATGTGAACTCCTCCTCTGATTGCCTCCACAAGCAGAATAAGGATGGACAGGCAGAATGTATGAGCAGGAGCAGTGAGTGAGGCAGCACAGCTCCAGATCCTGCTGTGTCAGGATTAAGTGGCTCCTGCTGTGTCCTGCCTTCCTCAGAGGGAGAACATCCTTCCATGTGGGGGATCTGCCTGCTGGTGGGAGTGCTTCAACAGGGGAATAAAAGGGATGGTTTCTGCCAGAGAAAATAGTGTGGAAATGATAGCAGTGGACATTTGTTCTGGAAACTGGGAACAGATCAACACTAATTTGAATGTATGAATTCCTGATGGCTGGCAAAGGACACAAGGTGGATGGAGGAGGTGGTTGCAGATGTTCCCCACCTGAGCTCTTGATGTCTTTATTACTCTAAATCTTATGCTTTCCTTCTGCCTTTAGCAAATTGTCTTTGGAAAACTGTCTTGGGAGCATCTGTGAGAAAAAATGCTTCCTTTAGAAGGACAAGGGAAGCACTGGTTCTGTCAGCTCTCCTGCACAGGGGAAAGTATCTCTGCTTGGAGGTGGGAGGTCTGTTTGACCTTGACTTGTGGATGAAGCCTACTGGCTTGGAGAAATAAGGATGATCTGGTGCTGCAGTGAAGAGGTTTGGATCTTCACCACAAGCAGCTGCTTCTGTGGCTGGGGGATGGCAGGCATTGTGTTCATGATACCTTTCACCTGGTCTTCACTCTCTTGTCTCAGTTGCATCTGAGACTTGCCAGGACTTCAAGGTGACTTTCCAGCTCTGAGATATGGCCCCTGTGTAGAAGACTGCAGGTCCCTGGTGCTTCACCATAATTGGGGTTTTTTTCTGGATAGATTTGAGAAACTCTGTGACTGCTCTGGGACAAAACATTGCAGAGCTGATGGTGCTGCATGACCTGACTGAGCATGTTCCTGCTGGAAGGGCAGCATTGTGGTGGTTTGGTGGTGCAACAGCTCCTAGTTTCTGTCCCTGGAGCTGCGTCTGCTTGCAAAACAGGTATTTGCTTGTGACTGTTGGTTCTGCAGCCACGTGCAATGCTTAGAGTTCTTACCAACTCCTGAAACCCTTTTGGGAGTTGGTAAGAGCTATAAGTGCTGCAGAAAGCCTCTTGAGCTCCTAGTAACCCAGGCTTAACTTTTGTATTGATGTTTTTTAACTTTCACCTCAAAGTTCAGTGTGCAGCTCTTATTCCTGCTCACTCATTTCAACAGAACAGTAAACCTTTGCCCTGCACACATCCTGCCCACATCTGTGACCATGGATTTGAGAGGTCCCCTATGTTCTTTCCCAGCCCAGGGACAGACCTCCCCACATCTCTGCAGACATCTGGGTAGACAGAGGCATGGGTCACTGTAGATTATGTTGCAAGGATGAGGACCTAGAGCATGGAACTGGCTTTGAAATGTCTGTGTTTATAAAACTACTGCAAAGTCATTGCCACAGCTAATCTGACACAGCCAGGGTCCATCCTTCACCTCCAGTGGTGCCTTGGTACCCACAGGGCACAGGTGGTGCTGAAGGGAAATAGAGAATCATTCTGGTTGGAAGAGCCCTCTGAGATCATCCAGTCCAACCATCCACCCAACACTCCCATGCTCACCATTAAACCATGGCCTCAAGCACCCTGGGAAGCTAATGCTGTTGAACAGCTTCAGGAACATGTGGGCAGTGACTACTGCCACTGACAGACATCAAAGGTGGGCTTGGTGCTTTGCCTTCTTCATTCCAAGTGGAATGCTCACCTGCAGATGTGCTCCCAGCCACGGGGCTGTGCTCTAAACAGCATTTTAAGGGGGGAGGGCATGTTAATAAGCCAGTTTGCTAATGCCCCCTGTGAGCAGAACTACACCTTGTGGCAGGAGAGAGGCAGGAAGGGCTTAGATTATTTTAATTAAAGTTGTTGTGAGGAAGAAATTAAATTTGGTCTCTTGCCCTGCTCATATTAGGAGGGGAGAGAACTCAGCTTCTCTGAACACAGCTATTAGCCACCTTCTGTTTGCCTAGGAAAAAAAAAAAAGCAATTTCTTTGTCAGCTTTTACCCTGGCTCCTGGGCCCTGATTGCTTGTTTATTTTCAGCAGCTCCCCGACTCACTTTGAAGATGGGCTTAAACATTGATCATCTCGTGCAGTCCTTCATCTCTGCTCTGCCAGCAGACATTACAAAATGTATCTTAAATTACCTCCTTTCCCAGAATGAACAGGCTGTGTATATGGTCCAGGAGAATAAAGCTCTTCCAGCTGAAGGATAAATCAGCTGATGTCTCTGCTCCCATGTTTGCTCCTATCCGGTTCTCCTGGATTCACCAGGAAAGGGAATTCCAGGAAAGGAAAGAAAAACCCCCCAAATCCAAAGTGCTGCTTAATTTCAAGGCAAAAATCTACCAGTGAGCAGGATCCTGTCTAAACCCCATTTGCACTCCCCTCACTGCAGCAGTGAGGTCTCTCCTTCTCTTGCTGCTGCTGCTGCTGAAGGGATGGGACTCCTCTGCGGGGTGATGCCGTGCAGCCGCTGGGATGCAGCAGGGAAATGATTGCCTGGCAGCAGTAGCTCTTGGCAGGGTAGTTTGCTGAAGAAACTTTGGATCTCTTCCTTCCTTTCCCATTTGAACACTGAGACCTGCCAGGGCTGGGGAAAAATATGCTCCAGAACAGCAAAACAGTGATTCTGTATGAATCAGGCAGGAGATGGTGAAAGTGGCTAATTTGATGTGGAAAAGCCCAGAAGCTTTTCTGAAAGGAAGCAAGGGAACTGAGGTTGCTTAGTCTGAGGAAGAGGAGGATCAGGGGAGACCTTCTCTCTCTTCAACTACCTGAAAGGAGGTTGTAGTTAGGTGAGAGTCAGTCTCTTCTCCTGGGTTACCAGTGATAGGACAACAGGAAATGCCCTCCAGTTGCTCCAGGGGAGGTTTAGATTTGATACCAGGAAAAATTTCCTCCCAGAAAGGGTTGTTAGATATTGGCCCAGGCTGCCCAGGGCAGTGGTGGAGTCACCATCCCTGGAGGGGTTCAAGACACATGCAGATATAGCACTGTGCAGCATGGTTTAGTGTCATGGAGGTGACAGGTTAACAGTTAGATCTGATGATCTTAGAGATCTCTTGCAATGATTCTGTCATTCTGGAGCATGTTTCTGATGGTGACTTCATGTGTGCAGATTGATTTTGTTGTTGTTAGCACTTAAATGGTGACAGCCCTTTCCTTAGTTAACCTGGAAGGGAGTGCATTACTGATGTGTTATTTAGGTGCATGATCACCCTTGTACCTGTAGCATGTTCCAAACCACTGCTGAGAGGATCTCCTGGAGGGCTCAGGGTTGCAGTGGGGTTTGCCCAGGTGAAGGGTGCTGAGGAAATGGGTGGAGCAGCAGCCTGAGCAGTGGGGACCAGGCTGCCTGTGTGCTTGTGGTGCAGGCTGTCCTCTGCATTCACTGCTGTGATTATCATTTCCTTCTGCAGTTTGGTTTGCAGATGCTGTATCACCACTCAGTTCTGTGTGCCTCTAGCAGACGAGGTCTGTCTGTTCAAATACTGATCTGCAAGAGAGGGAGAAACACAGTGCTTGTGACCTCAGAATTCAGTGCTTTAGCCATATATGTAGCATAAACATCTGTATTTTACAGTTTGTTGTGAGGTATTGGTGCATGGGATCCTGGCTCAGCAAGTCACAGGCTTTTACCCATTAATTCATGGGAATGATTTATAGCTTGCCCCAAGTCTTCCCAGCTGGGGTGGGAGTCTATAGCATGTGTGGGGAGTGAATACTGCATGTGTACACAAAGCCTTTTCTCCAGAAGTCCTAAAGCACAGGAGGAACTCCAAGCTTCAACAGGCTACTCAGGATGAGACATGGCCATGTCTTGGGGCAGATACTGCCCAGCAATGTCTTAGAAAAGAAGTGTCTGTATTGCTTTCTTCCTTTGGTTATGACAGAAGGGAAGTGTTCCCAGGCATCTCTGCAACCTGCAGCGATGCAAGTGATGTGAGAAAGCTTTGAGCAATGGTGGGAAGCAGCCTGGAGATCCACTGGGTTACTATTTGAGAGAAGAAACAGCTTTTTGGAGATTTATGCCCTGTGGTGGTGCAGAGACTCCTGTTCTTGTCTGTCAGAAACAGGCTGATGCTGACAAGGTGCTTGTGCCTAAGTGCAGAGAGCGAGGACTTCTGCTTCTAGTGGCTGCCTGTTCAACTTCCAGCTAAGAGCAGGCAGTAACTTAGGATTATTTTTTCTTACTATGAAGTTGGTCATTATTTTTTCACCTTCAGAGCCTCACAGTCATGAGCAAGGGGAATCTCTATCAAGTAGGCTAAAGACTAGCTGATAAAATAGATGTAAACAGATCAATTTGCTTTACTCTTCTGTGTTCCTTGAATTTCCTTCACTTGAAGTTTTCTAGTAAGAGTAAGGGAGAGCAGGAAGTATTGATAAGGCTTCCCACTCTCTAGAGTCACCACTGTCCTGGTTCTTGTCCCCTCTCTGGAAAGGAGGACTTGCTAAGTCCTGTCTGACATCTTTCCTTTACAGTACAATAGCATCTGAAGCTGTGTGTGTACGGCTAGTGAGGAGCCATGGCTCTGGAGTTTATGCTCTAAATATATAGAAGGTAGGAGGGTGTATGACTTGGCCTGTCCTTGGAGGGGTAGCAGAGCTGGGAATAAAGCCAGTGCTTGCTCCCAGTTCCCACTCTTCAACATTAGTTACACTGCTCTGTGGTCTCTTCTCCCCCATACCTGCCTACAAACACCTGACCTGCTGCTGGAGCTGCTGCTGGAGCTGCTGCTGGAGCTGCTGCTGGAGCTGTTGCCAGCGTGGTGTGTGCTGGAGCCTCTCCCTGTCTCTGATCCTCATTCCTAGGGGCTTTGCCCTCTCACAGTTGATGTTCTCACCGAGGGGAATGGACTCTGGGAAATGCATGGCATGTGGTATTTAGCTGGTGCAGGAGCACAGCAGCCATTTTGGCAAGGTTTAGTGTTGGTTTGCAAGGAGCTAACCCTCTGGTAGGCACCTTCCTCACTAGGACCTGGGCAGATCTGCCTGGAGTGCCTCAGCTGTGAGTTATATTGCTGCAGCTACTTGTTTCCTGATTTTTTGGTCTCAAGATTACACTCTGGGATTTTCTTAAGATAGCAGACTCCTAAATGCACTTGGTTTTGCTAGGTCACTTGGATGCTGCAGAAGCATGCAGCTTATTTCAGGTCAAAAGGTGGTTTGCAGTAGTGCTGGAGGTGATGTGGTTCTTGCCTGGTGCAGCAGATCCAATGCTTTGCTCCTGTGCTTGTGCCATTAACCATCATGGAAAACCACAGAGGTCCCTGTGGGGCAGATGTTGATCCCTCAGAGTCCTGCCCAAAGTCACCAGAGCTTTCAGCCTTGCTAACAAAAGCTGTGCCTTAATCTTGAAAATGAGCTGTTGACAAGAGTGTTTAGAACCAAGATGGACATGGTGACTGAGTTCAGCCCAGCCTGGGGCAGCATTCCTCTGGGCAGCTGGCTTTTGTGCCTGCACATTTCCAGGCAAAGCAGGTGGTGGTTAATTTTTTGTTGCATTAAAAGAGAAAAATAATCATCCATGGAGTGTTGTGTGAGGCTACTCACAGCTGTGCACTCTATCTAGGTCAGATGTGTGTTCACTTCTTTATGAAGACTAAACTTGACAGCGTTTCCTTTCTGCAACCAGGGAGGGAGAATCACAAAATTCACATGCTAGCTCCATAAGGAATGTCCTGAAGGGAAGACCCCAAAGGGGTTGCCTGTGCAGGTGAAGTATATTACCTTTACCATGTGCTCCAGGTCTGTAACAATGAGCTTTATTGATTAAAGATTTATCTAAGCTGCATATGCAGGGCTGATGGAGTGTCAGAGCGGATTAGCCTTGCAGTTCAAAATACTAAATGCTTCTGTGCCATGCTTCCAGCAGCTGCCTCCTGCTTTGCTCTCACTAAAAGGCCTGTTTCCTAATCTCTGAAGCCTGTGTTTCTACTGCTGTATTTCTTAAAATGCAAATTGCCCTCCCTCCTCCTTCCTTCCCCTCAGCCAGTCCTGTTCTGGGATTTCTCCACCTGCTCTGACTCCGTCTGTGGTGGAAGATGAGCTGGAAACACACAACCTGTTTTGCCCAGAAGCATGTTAGGAACCTGACCTAACACCCTCTGAAATGGTTGAGAGCCTCCCTCTGCATGGTGGGCATGGCCTCAGATGCAGATGTGTTTGGTCTTGTGGCTGCTCTACTAGGGTGAAACTAGTGGAGGTGGATGATATGGTTCCTACTGATGACCCACCTGAGCTTGCTCCTCTCTTCTCCTTAGTCAGACTCCAGTCCATGGAGTAGGGAAGCTAAACCAACCTGGCTGATTTCTACATGTTGGGGAGTTTCTTTGTCTTCAGTCCTGAATTTCTGTGATGTAAGAACTTTGTTTCTCCCAGAAGGAAGCTCCTACCTTTGAGGAGTAAAAACTGGCAAATGTGACCCCAGGAGACCCTAGGCAGCCATTAACAACAGATAATTAATGGGTCTAGGGTTTGGTTTTAAACCAAACTTCAACCCAGCTGAAGAGGGTAGTAGCTCAGCTACCCAAATTGCTTTTTCTCCCCTGAGATAACCTTGCAAGTGGCCATGACTGAAAGAGTGGCAGAGGAGGATGAGAGGAGCTGAAGATGGATATATGAATGTCCTTCTGCAATCCAATGCAGTGTGGAAGCTATTTCTATTATTAAAGCAGATCTGCTTGCTCCAGGAGACTGTCAAGAAACATTTGAAATGAAAGAAGGGCTGCACCTGTCACCTCCTCCTTCAGCAAGTGACCATCTGCAAGCAAATGAACATCTACAGCTCTTCCCTTAGCAAGTGAATGATCATCTGCAAGCACTGCCAGCCTCCTGAGAGACTCAGAATGGGATGGGAAGTTCTGTACTCTGAGGCAGCTGGATAAGCAGCCAGTGCTGCAGGACTTCTCAACAAGGAGCAGGTCCTAGTGACTGAAGCAGTAAACTGTAGTAAATGGTGCACCCAAAGCTGACTTGGCTGTGGTTGATCTTGGAAACTAGGTGTGGGTTGTAGCAGGCTTCCAGGTAGGCTCTGGACTTCATGGAGTTGCTGTAAGTTGCTTGGAAAAGAGCAGTGCTGGAGCATCTGAGAGGACATTGGAGTAAATCTTCTGTCTGTCCTGTTCTGGCTGGGCTCCTGATTCTCAGGGTGTGAACATGTGCAGTGAGTGTGTGAGGAGATCTCAGTACAGATGTTTCTGCTGGAGAGACCAGCTTGCTAATGGCTCTGTTGTTATGCTCAGCAGGGAGCCAAGGGAGGAGATGTTTCCTCTGCTCTTTCTCTTCTTCCTCAATAAATGGAACAGGGCATTCTTAGGGAAGCTCCTGACTGCAAGCAGCCTCTTTTAAGTCCCTGCTGACCAACTGAAGCTAGGAGGAAACTCATGAAACCCCTAGTGTCACAGCTTATTTTTCTTTTTTGACCTTTAAAAGGAAAATGTGCTGGTGAGTCAGGAGAGCCTCTGGGAAATGGCTTGTTTTGGGCAGAAGGTGAGCTGAGGTGCAGTGGTGACAGTGACAGTTTAAGGCAGAGATCAGGGGTATACAGATCTGCTCTGCTGTTGTCTCTGGTTTATGCATGAGCATTCCAGAGCTGCTGGATGTCTCTCTGTTATTCTGGTTATGAAGCAAACAAGCTGAAGTGTTTTGCAGTTTTCTCCTGACTGGATTTTAAAAGCAGGGTGTAAACTCCTTGCATTTTGAGAGAAGGAAAAAGAGGAAGAAAAATGCTGCACCCTGCACTGGGTTTATAACAGAAGGGAAATGCCTGGTCTGGTGAAAGCAAGCATCTGAAATATTTTGATGGCAAAAGCCCTTCTGAGAGAAGCTTGGATGAAGTTAGTGCTTCAAGGGGAGTGAGCCTGGCTGAGCCTTCCAGCAGCTCAACAAAGCCTTTATTTCTTTTATGTAAATTCAGAGGTAGATGGGAAAGGATGAGGTAAGGCTGGGGTCAGGCACTGCTAATAGCCTCAAAGTTTGAAAGAGAAAAGGATTTGGGTGGGCTTGGGCATTGACTAGGACCTCTAGCCATGGATTAAGTGACCACTGCTTTACCTGCTTGATGAAGGATTGGCTCACTTTTCAGCTGTTGGGGCTGGTGTTCTCCTTGCAAAGGCCTTTGGCTTGAAGGTCTTGGTTGCCAAATGTAGTCAAGCTCAGGAGCTAGGAAACAGCTTTTGGTGTACAGACACTGTCAAGACATCTGCCCCTTGCTGTGACTGTGGCTACCTCTCTGGCACTGCTCTGGATCTGGATGAGTGAAGCCCAGCTCTCTGCTGTTACCAGGTGGTGATGGTGGTGGTGCACACAAGCTGTAGTTGCCTCTGGGGTGGTGGGCACCATCTTCTTCACAGGAATCCAGTAACCAGAGAACCTCTCCCAGCCCAGAGACTGGGAGTGGTTGGTCAATGCAGGTAGTCTTGTGGTGTCAGAAGGCAGTGTTTGTGTGACCCTGTGGAGGCAGGCAGCTCTTCATCTGGGGTATTTGGAATTACAGGATGGGTTCACCTCCAGGACCAGGCTGCTTCTCAAGCAGCCCATTTGTTCTCCCTCCTTATGACTAGAAGGAAATCAGTCCTGTACTTGAGCTGTTGGAACACTTTCCCTGACAACCAAGAATGAATGGGGTATTAGGAAAAATTTCTTCCCTGAGAGGATTCTCAGGCACTGGCCCAGGCTGCCCAGGGAGGTGGTGAATTCACCACCCCTGGAGGGGTTCAGAAAACATGGAGATGTGGTGCTTGGGGCCATGGTTTAGTGGGTGGATGGTTGGAGTCAGTGATCCTGGAGGTCTCTTCCAACCATAATGATTCTGTGACATCTCAGGTAGAGCAACGAGGGCCATGGAGGTCCTAGGACTGTCAAAAGTCTACCAAATTCTGCTCCTGATCCCACCAGCCATGCTGTATGCTCCAGCCCTTCTCTGTGAGAGGAATTTCTTAACCTGCAGTTATTTTCTGTCTAGATGTTTTGTCCAAAGCAGCTGAGGCAGTGCAGGAATTGGGATGAAACTGCTTCTGTCCTTGGGACTCTCTTTGGGACTGGACTCTACACCCTGCCAAGCTATAGAGCCTCTCCTGTGGAGCTCCCCTCTTGATGATTCAGGGGCAAACCACAACAGTTGGAGCTCAGGAGGCACTTCTGTGCTCCAGCACTTCATTGGGGTTGTCCCCATTAGCAGGTAGTATTAAAGGCAGTCAAAGTTGGAAGGTGGTGGTGGGTTGGGAGTCCTGTCTGCCAGCACTGTCCTACTGCCAGCCCTTCTGCTGATGCACCAGGGTGCAGCCAGGGCTGTGCTTTGATCTGCCTCCTGCACACGTGGGTTGTTTTGATCTTGGATCCCCTGGGAAGACCTCAGGAGCTGGGTATCCTGTGTCCCCTCCTTGCTCTACTTTAGTAAAATAACACATTCACCAGCAGGAACTCTTCAAAGCAGTGTGCTCCAGAAGCTGCAGTGCTGTATCATCTATAAAACATCATCCTGCACAAACCAGCCTGCTCCTCTGTGGCAATCCTTGCAGTCATGTTCAAAACAAGGTGTCTCCTGTCCATAGGGGCAGAGCCTGAGACTCCTTTAGGTAACAAGATGAAACTGGCTGGTGTTGATGAGATCATCTTCATTGTCCCTTGGAAATGGGAATTATTTCCTTGCAGGTGTCAGCAGTGCCCCCTGTCCTGTGACATTTAGCTGTAGGTCAGCATGAGTTACTTGGTTTGAAGGAAGAACAAAGTCAGACCAAGCAATGTGACCAAACTTCATTTGTATCTGTGTTGCAGTGACAGTAAGGAGCTCCCTCAGCCTAGGCTGAAGCTCTCAAGTGCTGGTGGTTGTGTGGGTGCCACCCTACCCTCCTTGGAAGGGGAGTGAGGAGTTGGTGGGAGAAGTAAGTTTTTCTGCCTTGCAAATGGGCAGAAAGGTGCTGGCTTCATGAGGGCTGGATGAGGGGAACTGGGGAGGGCTCAGAGAAGTCAAGTGTGAAGCTTCAGCAGGAGCCATGCACATCTGTCCTGTCCTAGCACAATGGCTCTTCTCCCTTGGGTGGAATTTCATACATTTCAAGGTAATAATCTGGCACAACCAGCAAAAAAGTTGGATCAAAAAACATTCTTCCTCCTCATGGTATTCCCTGAGTAAAATACTCTCATTAACCTTTTGTTCTCCATAGACACCTCTTGTGTTCTTGATGGTTTTGCTGCCCTTTTCTGTTCTAAGATCAATTCCCCTCAACTAGCAAGTGATCCTGCTTTTTTTTTTTTTGAGTGTTGCATTTTTCTTTCCCCTTTACCTTTTTCTGCCTGAGCTTCTCCAGGGATCTTTTTTTTCCCAAGATTTATTCTGCAAGATTTATTCTTGCAGCATTTCAGCAGGATGCCTATGACAGCAGGCTTGGGGGGAAGGGGGAGGAAAACAACAACAAAACCACAAAAAAAACCCCAAACTCACAGAATTTCACATTGCTTGACCTCAGGAGCCTCAAGTGTCAAAACCCCAATAATAAATCCTGCCCAGTCTCAGAAGGTGGTGGGAGCTGGTGACCCTGCACTTTGTCTTTGGAGAGACTTGTACTGCAGTTCCAGGTCCCTGCTGCAGAGGTGCCTCCTGGTCTCTTCAGAATGCTGTGCTGCACCTTTGCAGCTGATAAGGCTGATCAAGGAGGGGGTTAGAGTTCTTTCAAAAAACCCACAAAACCACCCAAAAAAGCACAACTTAAAAAGCCAATTAAATCCTTGAGGTTCCATAAGGCTCCCCTGTTATAATATACATATATATATGTTTATATATGTATGTATATATACACCCTGCAGATACTCAGCAGCTGTGCAGGTGGTAACAGCAGCAAGGAAACAGTTCCATAGCCCTGGGGAGCTCTGGGGTGTCTCAGCCTTGTCTTCCATGGGACCAGCTCTTCTCCATGCCTTGCTATGAGGTGGTTTTTTCTCACACTCTGAGGGCATTCCTTATGTCCCTGCTACCTGTTCAGTTTGGCTATGTGCTGCCTGGGAGCTCAACATTCCAAAGTAGCTCCAAGCATGGTTTCAGTCAGCACACAAACTAGTAGATGGATCTAGAAGTACAGAGTGAACCTTAGGTGCAGTGAACAGTGTTGATTCTTTTCTGATGACTGATCAAAACCTAAAACCATATCAGATAACCATACAGTCCAGAAACAGGACTGGGCAATCCCCCATTTCCCCCCCCCCCAGCTATTTAGTGTCCAGTGAGGCTGACTCACAAGGATGCTCTGATGCACTGTGCAGGGTGAGGTTGAGCCTGATGGCTGAGTGTCCTGGCTGAGCTGATGAACAAGCCCCCCTGGCACTGGGGTGCAAGGGGGCTCTTAGCACCCCACTGGGATGTTCTGCTTCAGGAGGTGCTGTTGTGGGGATAATTAAGGACCTCAAGAGTGACTAGAATGCTGCAGGCCTGGTGTCAAGCTTTTGCCAGTGTCTTTGCACAAGGCTTCACGTGGCAGTGCAGGGAAATGAGTGTAGCTTGGTGTTGGGAGTGGGTCTCGTGGCAGGTGATGCTTGAACAGAGCAGGGTGGATTGGTGGAGAACATGCTGGCTTTGATCCAGCCTCAACCACCAGTCCCTCTACCCTTTTTGGGTTCACCTTGTTCCCAGAAAGGCAGATGAGATGGCAACCAGCAGAGGTGGCTGTGGGTGATGGTGTTAGGGGTGGGACAATGTCCCCTTTTAGAAGAGAGGTGACTGAACACAGGCTGGTGCTCACCTTGGCCCACACCTCAGCTGAAGGAGTTGGATGACTCTGAGGGCTTTTTGTACAGGTATGTTTTTTGGGATGTAGTGCTACATGAACTGTCCTCCTGACCCACACCATAGATCTGCAGGACTGGGGCACCAGCACAAAAATGGCAGAGAAAGGCACTGTTTGGAGACATCTAGAGTTGTTTCTCTCTCTGACAGTCCAGTCTGTCTTCAAAACCCAAACCTTTGATCTTCATGATGGCAGTCTCTTCTGGTCAGGAAGAGGGGACTCTGGGCCAAATTTGTCATTTCTCACTGATGTCCTGGAGCAGATAGCTGGTTGGGCAAGCCCTGTGGCATCCCAGGGAGAAGCTTAGCTGTCTTCATCACTAGGTGCCTTCATCACTAGCTGCCTGCACTGTGGCCAGGCTCTGATAATCTGCTCTTGAAGAGAGAAGAGCCTTATGAGGAAAGGCTGAAATCACTTGGTCTGTTCAGCCTGGAGAAGAGGAGGCTGAGGGGAGAACTCATGGTGGTTTAGAACTTCCTCAGCAGAGAGGGAGGAGTGGGTGCTGACCTCTTCTCTCTGGTGACCAGCAACAGGACCCAGGGGAATGGCATGAAGCTGTGCTGGGGAAGTTCAGGTTGGATGTTAGAAAGAGTTTCTTTACCCAGAGTGATGAAGCACTGGAACAGGCTCCCCAGGGAGGCTGTCATGGCACCAACTCTCCTGGAGTTTAAGAAGCACTTGGCCAATGCCCTTAGACACATGGGGTGACTTTGGGGTTGTCCTGTGCCTAAATAGGAGTTGGACTCCATGATCCTTGTGGGTCCCTTCCAGCTGGGGACATTCTGTGGTTTTTGTTTTCAGTGCTCATCCTAAAGGGCTGAGACCTCCTGCTGCAGGGCAGGGTGTCCAGGCAGGTCACAATCCAGCTGTTGTCAGGCTACCTGCAGAGGCAATGTTGGCTTGAGGAGCCAGGCAGGTGACACATAAAGGTATTCCCTTTTATTGAGATTTTGATCCACTGTGGAGCTTTTTCATGGCAAAACACTTCTAGAGCTGATGAGCCAAACTTAGCTCACTGATACACTGGTATCAGTTGGGAGAAATTCATCTGATTGCACTGCAGCTGCTGTGATACAGTTGTGGAATGGAGCTCTAGGATAAAGAATTCCTTAGTGGGGCAAGAAGAGCTGCAGGCAGTAGGCTTGGACCACACTGCTCAAAAGAAACCTTCTGACTTCATGAGGTAGCCTTAGGACTTTATTATTCTTGCCAAAGAACAGGTATCTCCCATTCTTCCTCCTCTGGAGTCTTGCCCAAAGGTTTCCCTGCTCTTTGTTGTATGCAGGTTAGACCTCCTGTTTCAGGGGATGGATAGCTAGAAGCTTCTGGGGTGATCTGGGTGCCCCAATCCTGTGGGGATATCAGTGTTGTCACCTCACTGAATAGAGAGAGAGGGTGATCCTAGCTCAGGAAGAATGTAATTGAGCTCAAATTGATGATCTGCCAAGGTGGAGCTCCAAGCCCTGGAGGCAGGGCTGCAGGTAGGCTCTTCCCCAGGGTTTCCTCAGCACAGCCCTAGCTGTTGCAGCTTTGTTTCCTGCTGTGATGTTGGTTGGTCTGCACTCAGATGGACTCATCCTGCCTGATGTTGTATCAGCAAAGGCAATGGCACTTCCCAAGCCTTTATTTCCCAGGATTATTTAATTCCTTGTTTTGAAAGCCCTGGAAGGGTGAGAGCCTCTCTGAGCCAAAGCTATTGAAGCCTCTGGAAAGTCTCTCCCTAGTTTAACTAGTTCTTGGATGTGGTTTTAGCTGTGTATAGAAAATTGGAGGGTAGTCTGCCAAGCTAGTGCAGCCTGGCCCCAAGTCCCCCAACAGGCATTGTGTGCCCTCTCCTCAGCCTCTCCAGGCAGGAGGAACCCAACCCATGGGGTTTGAAATGGGCTGTGGTCTCCAGGTGCTTCCTCTTCCCTTTGGCACCTTGGATCTTCTTCATAGTAAAGAGAGTCAGCCCTTAGTTCCAGCAGCTTTCTGAAGAGCAGACTCTCTGGAATGTGAAACTCAAGAATTAAATCCTTCCACTTTCCCAGGCACTTCTGCCACCCCTCCACCCCTCTCCTCCCTCCACCCCTCCACCCAGGCCAGCTCTGGTCACAGCTGTGTGGCTTCTGCTCTTCCTAATGTGTGATGCTGAAAATCCTGATCTATTTTGGCAACTACAATTGATCAAGGAAGAATACTTGATGATTTTTTTAAAGTAGCATATTAACCACCTCTTTAGGGAGGAGAAGGGTTAGTGAAACTTCCTGTCCCTGGGTGTCTTTGTCCTGTGATTGATCATTATTTTGCAGCTGCCCATCATGGTGTGAGCTGGGTTCTTGCAGTTGTCCAAATGTCAATTCTGATGGAAGACTCCACAGACATGCTGTAACCTAAGTGCTTTGAGCCTTTAGGCTAAGCAGGCTGCTGATAGCATTTTCAGATGGGTCAGGAAGGTTTCTGTGTCTTTCTTTCTAATGTTTTGGGTTAGAATAGCTTCATCCAAAGTGGTTGTTGAAGGTGGGTTCTTAGTTTTCCTTTTTAGGAGCTAAGCTGCTGCCTGTCAGCTCACCACAGAGCTGTTTGGAATTCAGCATCTTACATGGCAGTCACATTGGGGAAGAAGGAAGTGCCTGTGTAATAACAATAATTGAAAATTAATAGTAGATTAAATTAATACATAATTAGAAAACACTAATGCTTCCTGTGAACAAAGGCTGATTCCTATAGGAGCCTTAGGAATTGAAGAGGAAAAGTATATGATGCTTTCCCTGGGCCCTGGCTGTTCCAGCCTGCAGATCATTAAAGCAATTATAATTTCACAGAGGTTTGATCCAGAATTGATTTCTTTGTGATAATTCAATTTAGAGCCTTGCTTCCTCCAGGGTAGAAAATGACAGAAGATGAAGTGTATAAATCCTTAGCACTGTCTACAGGCATGCATGGGGGCTGGCACCCAGCCACCCTGGCTTGACTCCACCTGCTTGGAGTGTTGAACCTCTCTGTTCTGAACTGGGAAACCACCAGTGTGAGCTTTGTGCCAAGCTGTGTTCTGACCAGAGCTGGGGGGTGGAGGTGTGCAGGGCATCACCAAGTTGGCCATCAGTTCCACAGCCTGTTGTGAGACCTTGGAAGAGAATTCATGAGGGTGTTCTACCACATGAGGCACACTTGGTGTTTTCCAGCCTGTCATCTCCTTTGGGTTCATCCTGAGCAGCAGAAGACAACAGACCCTTGTCTAAAGGTGGCAGAAGCAGGACACTTGGCTCTGATGATGCAGGATTAGCTTTACCCATGGGCAGGGTGGATCTTCAGCTCCTCCAGAGCTAGGACTGCTGATTCAGCCTGCCTTCCCCTTGCTCATCAAGGTGTTTCTTTGCTAGATCTAGCAGGAGTTGCCTTCTGCTGGCTATCTTCACTGGCCAGAGTGGGATGGACATGCTCTGCCACCCTCTCATGGAGCAGGGAGCTGGCTTGGCCCCACCACATGCCCTGCCTCTTTTTGCTGGAGGCTCAGTGGCCAAAGCCATTTTAGTTGTGCTCAGAGGGCTCTGCAGAGGGGCTGCTGATCTCCTGCTTCCATGGGGCTCCTTCCAGGAGTGGCAAGGTGCAGACAGACACCTGGTGCTGTCAGGCACAGGAGGAGGGAGTCCCGTCTGTGACAGTCTGCTCCAAGCCTGACACAAGCCTGAGGAGCTGTGAATGATGGAGGGAGAGAAGCCATGCAGGGAGTTAACTGCAGTGTTCCACAGACCACACTGGAGTGCCACATGTGTCAGCACTGGTGGCTGTGCCACCCACAGCATGTTCCTGGCACATGCCTTGATGCCCATGTGGTCTGGTAGATAAATGGTGCATGTATCTTAGGGCTTAATCTTCTGCTTGGCTCTTGCCTCTTCCATCTGCAGATCATCTGCTCTTGCTGGAGAACTAAGACTTGTGCAGGATTCCTCTTTCCATGTCTGTGAAGTCAGCTGCTCTGTGGCTTGGAGGGGGATGGAGCAGAGGAGAGAAGCTGCCTCTGCCTGCCATCCCCATGGCCATGGAGTAGCTGCACTGGGAGATAACAACTTGTTGTCTTGGTGCTTTACTTGGGGCAGAGCAATCCACTTGCTGCTGCCCACTTGGGATGGGCTTGTGAAGGCTTTTTTTGGTAGCCAGAGGTGGGAAATGGCCTCAGGTTGCACCAGGGGAGGTTTAGATTGGCCATTAGGAAAAATGTGTTTTCCCTGCAAGAGTGGTTAGGCATTGGCCCAGGCTGCCTAGGGCAGTGGTGGAGTCACCATCCCTGGAGGGCTTCAAAACACGTGTAGATGTGGCACTTGGGGACATGGTTTAGTGGCCTGGGGGTGACAGGTTGCTGGTTGGACTTGATGATCTTAGAGGTCTCTTCCAACCTTCATGATTCTGTGAGTGTTGTGATAAAATGAGCAGAGAGAGAGATGAGGGAGAGGAAGGGAGAGGAAAATATCACCCATGATGACTTCATCCAAGGATTGTTTCCACTAGTTAGATCAGAGCTACCATCTTAAGGTGGTTTGGCTGGTATGGCTCTCAAAAATCAGCTGCAAAATAAACATAAAATGGAGTTCCCAAAAGTTATTCAATATGTTGCAGCAGAACAGTATCTCCCACATCCTCCACCCTAACAGAAGTGACCCCATGCAGAGACTGGATGGACTGTGTAAAAAACCAGTAAGAAAAAAGAAGTTAGTTGTAGGCTCTTAGGATTGGCACAAGAAATCTAAAAACCCTGAGGAAACCCCAGCTGATTCTTCCTCCCCTGGCTCTGGGAAGCATCCTAGTGGTTTATTATAAAGGTTTATAATAAAGAACCATATCCCCTTGCATGTGCAGAGCAGAGAGCAGCAGAAGATGCCAAGGCAGAGTGAATCCAGGGCAGCAGGGAAAATTGGGACCTCATGAAAAGTGATGATAAAGTTTGCTAAGCAACTGCTGGGCTCACACCTCCCCTCCCAGGGAGAGCCTTGGGGGGGGAGGCAAGGCAGCCAGCTGAAACTGGAACAGGCAGAGAGGAATATCCCCTTGTTAATTGCCTTTCTTCTTGGCCCAGCACAGCATTTCATTTGGATTTGGTAGCTTTGTGCACAAACAGTCCCTGTTTCCCTGGGCTCCAGGGCTGTCTGTTGGGGAATGCTGCTGGAACAGCTCCTGGGGCTGGGGGGAGGTTTGTTCCTGCCTATCAAATTGGACTTGTGGAAGTTGTGAATTCAGTCACTCTTCCACTTCAGGGCTTTTTTTTTTTATTATTATTTTATTAAATTTTGTTAAGAACTTGTTGAGAGGAAGGGAAAGAACTGAAGAGACTTCCAGCTCTAATTGCATTCCTTGGGCTTGGCAGTGCTCAGAAGAGAATGCCAGGGGAAGAGGAATAAAGCAGTGCATTGGTTCCCATCCCAGGTAGGCAGGAAGGGCTCATGGTTGGCTGACACAATGCTGTTTGACAGTAGGGAGCACTTCAGGGAGTGCATTTTGATCTCTCTGACCTCTATATTTAGTAAGGGCCAAAAGCCACCTCAGCCCTGCAGGAGCTGCCCCTCCCAGTGTTCTCCCAGGGGTGCTGTGGGAGCACAGACAGGAGACAGCCCAATTAGTCCCACAGGGCAGGTGGTGGTGGTGGTGGTGGAGGGAGCTGGGGCCCTGCTCTGTAGGAGGTTCCCCCAGTGCAGCTTCAGAGAGGACACTTCCAGTGTTGGGGTGATGTAGGAAGTCCTAAGAGGGGACCTCAAGCAGCCAAGCCCTGTGCTTTGGGGATATTGCTGCTCCCAGGTGCCAGATGAACATGGCAATGTGATGGGACACGCCATGGGGCCCCATTGCATGACAGCCTTCCAGTATCTGAAAGGGGGCTACAAGGAAGCTGGGGAGGGAATTTTTAGGAGGCCAGATAGTGATAGAACCAGGGGAAATGGATGCAAGCTAGAGGAGGGGAGATTTAGGTTGGATATTAGGAGGAAGCTCTTCACTATGAGGGTGGTGAGACAGTGGAACAGGTTGCCCAGAGAGTTTGTGGAAGCCTCATCCCTGGAAGCTTTTAAGACAAGGCTTGATGGGGCCCTGGGCAACCTGATCTAGTGGATGGTGTCCCTGGCAGGCAGGGGAGTTGGAACTAGGTGATCTTTGAGGTCCCTTCCAACTCTGACAATTCTGTGATCTTGTGGCCCAGCATGGAGCTGGAGGCTGCTTTTGTGTGGGTCAGAGAAGTGCAGCGTTTGCCAGTCCTTACCAAACTAAACTTGCTGGAGCTGCACTGAGGAATTTGGAGGCTGAATGTCCTCAGACATAGAGGTTGACCTTTTTTTGTCATCTCTTCTGGATCTCTTTGAAGGACTTTCCCTCCTTTTCACCCTAGGGGTTGTAGCTGCAGGGTGCCCCAAGGTGCTGCTGGTGGAAGGTCTGATGAGCAGCACCCCAGGACTGTCTGCAGAGGCTTTCTGGAAAGGGAAATTTGTCTGTAAGAGATTCTAATGCTTCAGTCTCTGCCATTTGAAGAAGAACATCTGACAGACCAAAAGCAGTAGTTGCAGAACACAAACAAATCTGGAGAATGTGCTGTTTTGCACTTCAGTGCTGGGCTCTGCAGTGCCATTCTGGAACACTTTGCTGAGAACATCAGGAAAATAGCACACAAAAATGGGAGTTATTTTGGTGATTTGAAATACTGGTTTGAACAAATCAAACCTTCTTTCAGCAAAATGGAAACACTTTTGGTGAGGATTATTTCCTTGCTATAAGCCCCCAGATATGGGAGGCTGCTGCATGGGTTGAGTGACTTGGTCTCTCTCTGATCTGCATCATTCAGCTGCAGTTGTGACTCTTGTTTGACAGAACCAGCACCATCACTCCCTTTGTTCTGTGGCTGCACTGTTCCTGCAGTTTCCTCCTCACCTACTAATCTTTGTTTCACTTCTCAGATGTGCTTAATCTTCTAAGAGCTTCCTCCTTTTAAAGAGAAGAGGTTAAGATGGTAGAGCTAACATCTGTACCTTCCATGGCTAAACATTTTCACTTGTTCCTGGTGACATATGAGAGCTGTTGGGATCTGAAGGAGTGGGGGGAGGTCTGCTGCCCTCACCTCCTCTGAGCAGGTGTCCCTCAATGAAAAACTATTTCAGTTTTATGGATGTTTCTGGACACTTTTTGCAGTAGTTTTCCCTTTCTCTCCTCCCTTCCCCTCTTCCAGGGAACCTGGACAGAGCAGGACCAGGACCATTTCTATCTGCAGGTGAAGTGTCCATAAAAGAGTTTTGGTCTAGCCTGGGTATGTTGCTGTGGTAGCTGGGCAATAGTAACTCTGTGGCAGCCCCTGCTAGGGGCAGGGTCTCAGCATGCAAAGGGCATTATTCAACTCAGGTTGTGTCCTGAGCAAGTTACCCTTGGAGTAGGCAGGATAAAAAGAGGTGCTGAGTGGCTCTGCATTTTTTCTCCACCCACAAGGAGTGGAGGCCAAGAGGTTATTCCTGGCTTTGAGGATCTCCTGAGTCTTGGGCTACAAACACAAGGCTGGTCTTTCTCCTGTGAACATTGCAGTGCACATTGTCACCCACATGAAGGATGAAAATGCATCCCAAAGGGTGCTGGAGGCACAGCTGGAAAAGCAGCTTTGAGACAGATCATTTCCTAGCTGATGCCCAGATGAACTGGTATGATAACAAGCTCCAATATATTAGAGAAATGTTGCTTTAATGCTTTCAGCATCTAGGTCAAATTGAGCTAATTGGAGGTAACCTCATTAATTCAATACCCCAATTAATTGGCTGTGCTCCCAGAAGCCTGTGGGAGGGCTGTGCTTTGCTCTTCTCTGGTGGAGGACACAGCCCAGCAGTTGGCTCTGGAAAAGCAGTGAGGGCTTTGGGACCAAGATGAGTGATGGCCTCAGACCTAGAGCTGCCTGGGGTTGTCAGGTAACTCCATCAGACATGCTGTTCTGTGAGGGGCACAGTGCTGGTGGCTAGAGTTAGAGCAAATGTGGGGAGGCTTTTGCTCAGAGGTTTGGATCATGGCTCCCTGATCAGATGTTAGCTCAGACTGGTGCCAGTTTGGGAATGGGAGAGGCACAGGACTGCCCCAAACACTGCCTTCAGCTGTTCCAGATTTTTCAGCCCAGAAAGGTGCAGTGAGAAGAAATCATTGTGCAGAGGAATGGTTCTGATGCTGCAGAGAGGTTCATGTTTGTGAGGACCAAAGCTCATAGGTGGGAGTCCCCAGCCTGCTCTTGGAAGATCAGGTGCTTTGAGTACTGCAGCTGAAACTGAGCCAAGCCACATCCAGTCCCAGTGCCTCCTGCAAGCCACAGGTCTCCAAACCCTTTCCTCCTCTTGCTGCTTGTGTGCACCCTGCTGCAGAGAGCAGAGCAGGCTGGTAGGGACATGGCCTTTGCTGTTGGACTCACAAGCTGTGTTTCCTGCTCTGGGTGCTTTTTGGGGGGTGCACAGAAGGACAATGAAGCTGGTGAAGGGTCTAGAGCACAAATCTTGTGAGGAGCAGCTGAGGGACCTGGGGTTGGTTAGCCTGGAGAAGAGGAGGCTCAGGGAAGAACTTTTCACTCTCTGCAGCTCCCTGAAAGGAGGTTGGAGTGAGGTGGGGGTTGGTCTCTAGCAATAGGACAAGAGGAAAAGGCCTCAAGTTGTGCAGGGGGAGGTTCAGCCTGGGTATTAGGAACAATTTCTCCCCTGATAGAGAGTGGTTAGGCACTGTCCCAGGCTGCCCAGGGTGGAGTCCCCATCCCTGGAGGGGTTCAGATACCACACAGACATGGCACTTGGCAGCATGGTTTAGTGACATGGAGATGCTGGCTTGGTGGTTGGATTTGGTGATTCTTAGAGGTCTTTCCAACCTTAAAGATTCTATGATTTTATGTCTGCCTTGGATCACAAGAAGGCATTGTGCTGCTGGAGGCAAGGTTTGGGTTGGTTTTCTTCCCCAGCTGGTAACATTAGAGGGCCATGGTGTAATGAGAGATCTCCAGGTGAATGCCCCCCACCAGCATCTTGGGGGAATAGATGTGATGCTCCTAGCTTCACTGACATCCTTGCCTCACTCTGATAAGGCACAGTATGGTTACATTTCAGTGATCTGAAGTCCTAAGCTGTTTTTTAAGTGTTTAAATACAAGGATATTTTAGGTTTAGGGGCTGAATCCTGTCTCTGGCTGTGAGGCAGCTGAGCTTACAGAGTTTGGGGTGGGTTAAGGACAGCAGCTGGAAGACCTCTCAGGGATCCTCAGGTCTCTGCTTGTCATGAGCCCTAATTTGAGAGAGGAGGAGGAGGAGGAGGAGGCAGAGCCTGTGGCTCTCAACTGGGATCTCACTTGCTGCCTGTGCTCTGGTAGGGGGAAAGTCTTGATTGCTTCACTTCTGTGTGCAGCTCCACCCTCTTGGACTTGTCTGGTGTCCCTTGGAACCTCTCCTCACAGTCCACTCTGACCTCCCAAAGTGTTTTCCTCTGGAGGGCTGCTGGTAACAGGAACAGTCCTGATGAGTAGGGCAGGAGCTGAGATGGCTGCAGCCAGTGAGCACTGGTGTTTGCTCTGCCTCCCACTGCCCTCTGTGCATCATCCTCCCCCTTACCTCTCCTTGCCAGGCTCTTCTGCCCCCACCCCCAATCTTCTGCTTCTGGAATGCTCTCTTCTTGCTTTATGGTGGGCACTTTTGCTTGCAGCCAGCAAGGTGGCTTAGCCAGCCCCAGGGATCTCTGACCTCAGATGTGGGTGTCAATGCCTCTGTGGCCCAGCAAGCAGTGGTCACTGAGCCCCAGGGAAGCCTTTTTCTGGTGTTAGAGAGGACTTGGAGACTCCTGGTGTGAGGGAATTGCTCTCCTGTACAATTTGGGTCTCTGGCATGGTGGAAAAACACATGTTGGAGGCTGCTGAGCTAACAGACTGGAGTGACAGTGGTACAGATGTGTCTGGCATCTCTACAGCCTTTCTGCATCACTGATGAGACAGGCAGAAGATCACAGGAAGGTTTGGGCTAGACTGGCACAAAAGTTCCCAGGAAGTATGCTGTTCTGTTGCAGATTTTGAGGAGACATTAGAGCCAGAGGCTGGGTGAAAGGAAAGCTTCATATTGGAGGATCTGTAGGGTCCAGGGCAAATTTAGTCACATCTGCCCTATTGCAAAGAGGGAAGGTGGAAAGTGTTTGTCCTGTGAGTAGGAAGGAGTAAGGAAAGTATTGTCTAGGTGTTAGGAAGGTGGCAGGGTCACTGTGGACCTCTCTGGATCACAGAGGAGACTTGGTGCAGCAGCCAGAGAGAACATCTCCAGCCTTTGTCTGATTTTTTTCCTGCTCCTGCAAGCCCTGGACTCCCTGACTAGCCCTGGGATGCTGGTCCATGGACAGCAGTGCTCATCCATTTCTCATCTCTGTTGTCTGACACTTTCTAATCTACCTGACAGCCCAGCAGTGAAGAATGGCTAATACATGTTGATTTTTGTCCAATATTGGACTGGCACCATAGCTTACAAAGATTTAAAGTTGGTTTGTGGTATGAGAGAGGTGGATAAAAATCTTGCAGGTCCCTATGCAAGGGCAGGTACTGCTGCCAAAGAACCACCATGATTCATATCCTATGGCTTGAAGGTGGCCAGGAATGTGGCATTTAAGCCAGAAAAGAGGGAAGCAGCTCTAGTGCTTTTAAATGATTCCATTGTCCCAGTGAGTAGCAGATAGGTGCATGTCCAGAATTGCTGTTCCTCCAGCCCAGGAAGGAAGCCAGCCCTGAGCTGCAGTGGTGGTTGTATGGAAGAGGGACTTTGTGCCCAGTGAACAGATGGCTTGAGAAACTTGGCTGAGCATCATGGTTCATGGAAACCTTTCCTCCCTGGAAGATGATGGATTTGTTTCAAGGGGAGTGGCAGCAGAGACAGCAGGGCACCAGCTGGGTGATGGGGATGCTGTCATGGTGCCACCTCTTCTGGGACACTGGGGAAGGACAGCACTGAACTGCTGTGGGGATGCTGAGTAACAGCCACTTTCTCAGGCCAGAGAGGACTCTGCAGGTGAAGCTAGGGCAGCAGGTGTCATCCTGGCAAAGTGGTTTGGGCTTGCTTGAAATGAGAGGCATCATGGGAAGGTGAGATTTATTTAATACACCATGTTTAATGGCAGGGCTTTCAGTAGAGCCCAAGTTTCTGACTGACTTTCATCTTATTTGCCTCCTGATCCCCTTGATCACCTACCTTCCCTGGGGCTTTTTGGGAAGCCAAGCCTGCAAGCCCAAGGGAAGGCAGAAGGATGAGCCATGTGTAATGCCAGCAGCAGAGATAGGTGCTGAGCCCTGTATATATATGTATTTATTACATACAGATAGGTGGTTCTAGCTCTCCTCTAGTGTCTTCTGCAGTAGGTTTCATATGGTCTAGCTTTAGTACCAATAAAGCTTATTTTAAATTGGGTTCTGGGACAACAGGCAGAAAGGCAACCAAAGCAAGAACCTGCCCCTTGTGTAGTCTTGCCCTGCCCTGCCTGGGAGCAGGCACCTTAGCTGATGGTTGAAACAGGCTGGTGGTCCTGCCTTCCTCTTGAGAGCTGGAGAAAAGACTCCTCCCCACACACAGAAGTGGGAATCCCAAGTTGATATTCCTGCCTTAGCAAGACCTTTCCATTCCTCAATGGCATGGATCTGCTTAGCTGCAGGAATTGGAAACACTCTTCCCATCTGTTTTTCTCTTCCTTTAAGCCAATGGGAATGGGAAATCAATTTAGGACAAACTGGGCTAAATCAGATCAGGGATAATGCTCTTTAAAACAATGGCAATTCTTGTTTGAGCTCTGATAAAATGGCCAGGACCAGTGTGTGCTGGGAGATGGGTGGATTGGAGGTGCTGCTTTGCAAGAGGATGCTGAGGAGCAGAACACTGCCTATTCTGCCAGAGCCTGCCTGCTCCCTTCTCTGTAATCCCAGAACAGTAGGGTGGAAGGGACCCCAAGGATCACCTGGTGATGGCCCAGCCAAAGTCCATCCACTGCCTCCTTGGCCTGCAGGGAGGGCAGCAGGGACTAGAGGAAATGGCTTCAAGTTGCACCAGGGGAGGTTCAGATTGGGTATTAGGAAGAGTTTCTTCCCCAAGAGGGTTCTCAGGCATTGGCCCAGGCTGCCCAGGGAGGTGGTTGGAGTCACCATCCCTGGAAGTGTTCAAGAACCATGGAGATGTGGTGCTTGGGGCTATGGTTTAGTGGTGAGCATGGCAGTGTTGGGTGGCTGGCTGGACTCTGTGATCTCAGAGGGCTTTTCCAACCAGAATGATTCTGTGACTCTTTCTGTAGGCATCTGGAGCAGTATCTGGGTGGGAGCAACTGTGTCCATCTAGGGACAGCCACACTCCAAGGCAGACACAAGCTAGCACAGTTTGCAGGGCACTGAGCTTCTACTAATGAGTCCTTGTGTTAGTGTGAGGCCAGCACACTCCTCCACATCCCCTGCCTCTGCCCTGGCATCAGTCTGGGCAGGTGGAAATCCTTACTGTGCCTCACCAGGCAGCTGCAGCCCCACTGGGGTTTTGTAGTGGGGAAGCTGCTGTGGATGAGCATGGAGATAGTGATGATCTCAAGGAGCTGGGTTCTCCAGCTGGTGACTTCCCCATGCTGTGGCTCAAAGGGCTGGGACTTCTGGTTGTCACATCTCCAGAGTGAACAAACCCAGCATTGCTGCAAACTGGGAAGACAAGACTTTGTCTTCTGATGCAGATGACTGCCCCAGATACTGCTGGTTTACCCCAGTGCTTGGTCTGTCTGCTTTGTTTGCAGTAGGGCAGCCTTTCAGACCACTCCAAACACAGTGGGATCCTTTGGTGCAGGGAGCTACCACTGGAGCAGCAGTTTGGGGTGGGGAAGCTCAGCCAGATGGATTGTCTTCCTCATCCTCTGGATTTTGGGTTTCCACATCAGAGCTGATGGGTGAGCTACATCTGCCAAAAGAGCACCCCCCAAGTCCCCCTTCAGAGTCTTAAGGCAAAGAATAGCTGTGTCCAGCTATGGACCCTTGGCCTGGCCCTGCACACCTCTGTGCAGAGCAGTGCTTGGGCCCTGACATGCCTTGTTTCTGCTTGCTCATCCATGAGTGCACTGCCTGATCCTTCACCTTCAAGTTCTCCCTGGGACCTCTCACCAGCATGGAAGCTGTTGTGAAGCCATGGTGGCATCTGAGGTGCTGAGCCCTTGGATCTCCTCCCCTGGCACCTTGGCACAGAGCTGCTCATGAAGGTGGTGGGCTGGGGGCTTGTGGAGTAGGTCAGTGTGTGCTGAGCCCTTTGGGGAGGATGCCAGAGATCTCTCTGGTGTCTGGGGAGGTAAAGGCACTTGCTGCTTCTCTTGGAAGGTGAGCACAGCCCTCAGAAGCAGATCATGCTTTCTGTCTTGGGACAGGAGCACCCAGGAAAACAGACATGGCTGCAGCCCCTGGCAGGTGCAAATTTCTGACCACATCTGGCAGGAGTGACCCCAGAGTAGGTTTCAGCTGGCAGTAACCATCACCACAGCCAGCCTTGGGCACAGCCTGCACTTTTTGGTCATTCCCACAAGGTTCCATTTTCTCCTCTGGCTGTGACTCCTCTGTTTTGCCATGCAGACACATACCTGGCATCCTTCTCCTTTCCTGAAGGCAAAGCAGGGATGGGCAGCCAGTCCTCTCAGGAAAGGGCTAAGGAGCAGGGAGGAATCATGCCAGGAGCCCCATGGAGCTGCTCTTCCATGTCTGCTGCATGCAGAAGCAGAACCCAGCAGGTGGTGACATGTTCCCATTAATCCATAGCACCTCCACCTTTGTGTAAGGAGACAACCAGGCTGGCACTGCAGAGATGGCAGGGGGAGAGCTCTCCCCCTCCCTTCCCTCTCCCCCTCCCTTCCCTCTCCCCCTCCCTTCCCTCTCC
>VWZX01001527.1:276246-322037 GCA_013399015.1 Galbula dea | reverse complement strand
CCTCCCTTCCCTCTCTGGGATAACATCTCCAGGATCTTGTCCCTGCCTAGGGCTGCATAGCCCTGGGTGCAGTACTGCAGTGAACAGTGAGGGGTTGCTCTTGCTGAGGATGCCCAAAGGGTGGGGGTGGGGGGACACCCCAGGGTGTTGGCAGAGCAAGAAGAGAGGTACTGGGGCTGTTCTGTTACCTGGGTTGGTGTTAGGAGCTGCTTTGGGAAAGGAAGGAGCTCAGGAGCCCTGAGTTAGATCTTTCCAAGTGGTGGGAGATCGTTCATAGAGGAGAGAAGCTCATGTTGGGGTGCTGCCCAAGCAGGACCCTCTTCCAAATGTGTGGGTGTGTGCCTCAGGCTGCCCCCTCTGTGCACCCACCTGCCTCCATCTGTCTTGGCAAGGAGAAGGCACGTGTGTAGGTCAGGAAAGGGAGCCAGGAGAGCCCAGCTGAGAGCTGCTGAGCAAGCAGGGGACAGCTTTAGTTGCCTCATAGCTCTGCTGACCCCAGCTGAACTTTCTGGATCCCCTCTGACAGCACTGCATCCCAGGGGAGAGCAGGTCACCTGTGGGACCATCCAAGTGCAGAGCTGGGCTTGGAGCATTGAGGTGGTTTTGCTGCTGGGTGGCAGAGAGGGTTCCCAGCAGGTCCCTGAATGTTGGCCATCAGCACAATCTGCCACATGGTTAGCAGGCTCTTTAAGCAGCTCAGGTTTGGGATTTGGGGAGTTTTGAGCTGCTTCACAGGCAGAAACTGGAGGTGGGGGGGAGAGGCTGCAGTGATTGCTCCAGCAGGGCTGCTATTGCAGGTAGCACACATGGTGTGCTGGAAGGGGCTGCTCTTTCCTTCAGAGGTCTGTCATTCCCCATTTTGCTTCCAGCAGAAGGATATTTAGGTGGCAAGGGACACTTTATTACCCTTCAGAAAGCCCATTCACATCTATCTCCAGACAGTTAGAATTCCCTGCTTGTTTGCATGTTGCTCTGCAGCCTCAGGACTGCTGTCATTCAGACATCTCATGGGCAAAAGGAAAGCCCTGCCATCCCAGGGTAGCTCTCCTAAGATTGGTAATAGAGCAGTTTAGGTAGGAAGGGACCTTTGGAGGTCCCTAGTCCAGTCTTGAGTTGCCACAGAGACTGAAGGAGACAGCTCTGAGCTGAGAGGAGGTTTGGGAATGGTGTTACAGGTTGGCCTTCCTAGCTTGTATGGACTGATGTTTCACAGCATACTAGCATAGGATTGCCTTGTGCTTGAACCATGTGGTTCCTCCTCATCAGACTTTTCTATCCCTATCCCAAAGGTCCTTTTCCAAGGATCTTTCCCAAACCCTCCTCCTGAGCTGTTCCCCCCTAGGCATCCCCACAGGCAGGCAGCATGTGTCCAAAGCTCTGGGGCTTTTCACCCAGCACCCTGTGTGTAGCTTCAGAAAGCAATGCTCAGGTTGCTCATCCTGTTTGGATGATGTTCAGCAGCTCCAGCACTCTGGAGCTGTTTCCAGCACACCCTGTTTGTGCTGTGGGATGGAGGGAGGTTGGTCCAGGCTGCCTCTGGCAGAGTGCAGGGATAAGGCTTTCACACAAGCTAGAACCTGTGATTGGAAAAAGACCCAGACAGATGTGAGAGATGAAGTTGGTTGGTGTCACCTCAGCCCCCAGCAGCCCCAGGAAATGCTGGTGGCTGTTCTGCCAGCAGTTACCAAGGAAAGGAAAACACAACTGAGTCAAAAAACAAAGAATATGGAGAAAATTCTGAGTGTACTGGAATCATAGAATCATCTAGGTTGGAAAAGACCTCCAAGATCACCCAGTCCAGCTGCTGGCACAACACCACCATACCCCCAAACCATGTCTACCTGTGTTTTGAAGCCCTCCAGGGATGGTGACTCCACCACTGCCCTGGGCAGCCTGGGCCAATGCCTAAACACTCTTGCAGGGAAGATGTTTTCCCTAATATCTAAACCCAGGCACAACTTGAGGCCTTTTCCTCTTGTCCTATTGCTGAGAGAAGAGACCAACCCCCACCTCACTCCAACCTCCTTTCAGGAAGCTGTAGAGAGTGAAAAGGTCTTCCTTGAGCCTCCTCTTCTCCAGGCTAACCAACCCTAGGTCCCTCAGCTGCTCCTCACAACACTTCTGCTCCAGACCCTTCATGAGCTTTGTTGTCATCCTCTGGACACACCCCAGCACCTCAATGTCCTGCTTGGAGTGAGGGACCCAAAACTGCCCCTTAGTATCTGAGTTGTTGCCTCACCAGTGCTGAGTCCAGCAGGACAATCCCTGCCCCAGTCCTGCTGCCACACTAGTGCTGATCCAAGCCAGGATGCTGTTGGCCTTTTTGGCCACCTGGGCACACTGCTGGCTCATCTTCAGCCACTGCTGACCAACACCCCCCAGGACCTTTTGCCCCAGCAGCTTTCTAGCCACTCTGCTGTAAACCTGGAGCATTCCTGGAGGAGTTGTGACCCAAGTGCAGGACCCAGCAACTGGCCTTGTTGTTAGACCTCATCCTAGTGGCTTCAGCCCTTTGATCCAGCCTGGTCAGATCTCTCTGCAGAGCCTCCCTCTGAGCCATGGAACAACAACTTAAAGGTCACCTCACTGGGTAAGGCTTTTTGACAGGGATACAGAGAGGGAGAGACCTATTCTGGGGGCCCTGTGGCACAGGCATTGCATGCCATGTAGGATGTGCTGTTGGGAGCATGCATTTCTCCCAGGGCATAGAGAAACCTCTCCACTTCTCATCACCACCCACTTCTCACCTCTGGGGAAATCAATACTTACTCCTCATGTAAGATTGCTTCACACAATCAGTCCAGAGGAGATCCTGAAGAAGGAGATCCCTTTGCATGAAATAAATGTGTTCACCCAATTTGAAATGTTTGAAAGAGCATAGATGTGCCAGGGAAAATGTTCCTATGCTGGAAATCCAGGTTGTTTGGTTCAAATTTCAGCTTGCCATGAAGGTTTTTTTTTTAGTGTTTATTTATTATTAGGATCTCCTGGTGAATCCAAGCAGTTTGTGAAAGTGACCCTTTGTTTCAGTCCTGCTCAGATAACACCCACACTTTATAGCAGAGGGAAAGCAGAAGATAAGCTGAACACCAGAGAGATGTAAAGTTTTGAAGTCTGAGTATTGGAATATTCAATATTCATTCCTAGGTGTTGCAGATAGTAAGTTCAAGGTCTGTCTCAGCTGCAGAGATCAGATTTCTGCTGGGACCAATTACTCAGCAGTGATTTGTCTTTTTCCAAACTCATTTCCATTTTCCTCCTTTCAAAAGCAGTCACCTCAAGTTTGGGAGAGGCTGTTTTGATGAGTAGTTGTGATCTACAGCTGAAACAGCTCTGCTTTGAAGTGAAAATGAACTGCTGTCCTAAGTCACTTTACTCTACACATGTACTTTGTTTCCAAGAAGTAGTAGCACCTTCCTCACATGATTTCTTGGCTACCCCATCACCTGGGGTTCAGCTCTTTTGGAGGGCACATGCTCCCATTTGCATCTTCCACTCAAGCTGCTGCTGCTCATCCTGGTAGCAGTGCAGGAGCTCTTCAGTCCTGTCTTGCCCACCCAATGGGATGGAGTCCTGTCCCACCAGCTGCCACCCAGGAGGAGCTTGGCTGTCCCAGGGTCAGCTGGGCCACTAGGCAAGGCTGCAGAAACTGGAGTTTCTCACTGTCAGGTGGGAGGTTTGCTTTGTGAAGCATCCTAGAGGAGCTGGAGGTGCTGTTAGCTGGAAGACACCAGACTTGGAACAGCTCATCTCATAGATTTATAGAATCATAGAGGTTGGAAAAGACCTCCAAGATCATTAAGTTCAGCAGTCAACCTATCACCCCCATGACACTAATTCAGGTCTCTAAGTGCCACATCTAGATGGGTTTTGCACCCCTGCAGGGATGGTGACTCCACCACTGCCCTGGGCAGCCTGGGCCAATGCCTAACCACTCCTGCAGGGAAGAAATTGTTCCTAACATCTAATCTAAACCTTCCCTGGTTTAATCAACTTGAGGCCATTTCCTCTTGTCTCATTGATGGCTACCTGAGATCTTTGGTGCTGCTCCAAAGCTCAAGGAGCAGTGGTTTTCAGCAGACAGATGTGATAGGCTCTGAGCAGCTACCCCATGTAGGCAGAAGCTGTAGGTCCTGCTAGATGTGGCTTCTTCCACTGCTCCAGACATGAGGCTTCTCCCAGGCTTGTTCATCAAGTGGTTTTGATGAAGAGCTCTCAGAGACCTTCAGCTTCAAGAAATGTTTGAAGTTCAAGCTGTGCTGCTTAGCTCTGATTGGCCTGAGAAGTTTGAGGGCTTCCAAGAGTCACTTGGGGCTGTGATTGCAGTGAGGAAAAAGAGCACTTCTAGCCTGAAAGCTTGCAGGTGGGGAGGCAAAGGTTCCTTTCTACAAACAGGGCCAGGAGACTGCATCACAAAGGGGAAGCTGTGGAGGAGGAAGAACACAAGACTTTCCTTCATCATTTGACTCTCATGGGGTTGTGCAAATAAACATTTTGTTTCAATTAGCTGCAGACATGACTGCAAACATGCATTGGAGCTCCTTCAAATGTTTTTGGTAAGAACTTCCTATAAAGTGGTGCTTAATCAAATGCTCTTATCACTGTATCATGAGTGAGTTGTTGGTAGAATTGTTTCCCCCTTTTCCCACCTGCCAGCACTGCTGTTGAGAAGCAGCTTAATGGAAAAACTCTGGAGGAGAGGGTGTTGATTTTAGGAGCTCTGTCATCCCCACTGCTTCAAGCTGCTTTTTTCCTCTCTCTTCTAGCTTGTTTTTCAAATCCTGCAATAACTTGTCACAGCTGGAGCCATGCCTGAGTGGAGATCTTGCCTCCCCAGAAGCTCTGGGCCACTTGGCCACCCATGGCCCAAGGTGTGGGCCACCCCCTCTGGTTGGCCACTGCCTCCTTGGCTCTGCTACACTCTCCCTGCTTAAGTAGGAGAAGTTACTTAAGGTGCAAGGTTGCTCAGAGTAGGAAGGCAACCATGTGTAAATCTGATAGTAGAGCTGGCTGTTCTCTTGCCAGGAGTTAACTCCACGGCTAGGAGCCATTTCTTGTCTCTGCTTCACTTCCCCAGCTGTAAAAAATAGTCTAATGGGAAGACCTCAGGCTCAAATCTCACAGGTGAGCATTTTATTGGTGCCTTCCTGAATGCTTTGGGGTTATCCTGTAGGGTGCAGAGAGCCCTCAGCCTGTTACAGGTGCTTGGGCAGTGATGTCCCAACAGCTAACACAGAAGGAAAAGCTCAGGGAGCTTTTCTAAGCTGTGATGCTGTGGAGTGAATCTAGATTCTGCTCCTCACTGTGCTACAAGATGTTGTTCTGCCTTAGGGTGAATGAAAATGGCTTTATGTTTCAGTGTCCCCAGCTGGTTGGAGCACTAGAAGTATCTGTGTGACAGAG
The DNA here is from genome assembly GCA_013399015.1 of Galbula dea. Lineage (NCBI taxonomy): Eukaryota > Metazoa > Chordata > Aves > Piciformes > Galbulidae > Galbula > Galbula dea. The sequence continues at coordinate 316,634 of VWZX01001527.1, read as the reverse complement.
TATGTGGAAATGTCTAGGGGGACCATGCACTGGCTGTGAAAAATGGGCTTGTGATGTGGCACTTGCCTACCAGGGTGGCCTGGGGAGGTGGTGCCCAGGTGCCTGATAGAGGTGCCAGGTTTGCATGGGCTGGATGCTACCAGTGTTGTACCAGGGATGTGTCCCAGTTGCTGTCCCTCAGTATGAGCAATGTGTGTACTCAGAATTGGGATACTCCATCACCTGCCTGGGAAGGAGCAGTTGACTCTCAGGTGGGCAGAAGACCTGGGGCTGTTTCAGTAGGAAGGGGTGAGAACCTAGCTTGGAGATGTCCCTTGTTTCAGGGATTGTGAGACTGAAGGCAGCCAGAGTCTTGGTGAACACTTAGGGTCCTCAGTGAACAGGAGCTCTGGTGCTTTCCAAACATCTGGAGATGCATGAGGTTGTGTTGCTCATCACAACACTGTTACATGGTGCACAGTAAATTAGAGGGGGGAAATGTTGGACTTGTGCTGTCCTGTGTCTTCTGGCTGGTGCTTTCTCTGCTACTCCATCCTTGCTCCCTTAGCTTGTGCAGTGTGCTGGTGGTGACCCAGTCAAGCCCACTGGAGAGTTCTTGGGGCACTTTAGTGGGGGGGTGAGGGTGCAAAGGATACCTCTGCCAGAGGGTCCCTGGCTTTGCTCATCAAATGGATTGACAGAGGTCGAGCAAAGCAGCAGCTGACATCACCTGGGACTTCTCCAAGTGTTTTTGGCCAAGCACAGTGGGTGTTTGCAGTGAAACACCATTTCTTTGCTGGCAGGAGGTTGAGGCTCTTGGTGATCATTCAGAGGTTGACACTCAGCATCACTCAGCTTCTCTCCTGCACTCCTTCCATGTCTGTATGGGAGAAGATGTGCAGGCAAAATACATGTGAGTTGTGCAGCATTACTGCTGGGACAAGGCAAGGGGAAGCCTTCACAGGTCAAAATATTCCTTCACAAAAGAGTGGGTTTAGGGAAAAGCTCTGTATATAGGCATGTCCAGAGAACAATGATCAGATAAACTTATTATAATGTAATGCTTTAATGTTAATCATTTCTTTGAGGAGTGGGAGGAAACATCTTGGAATTAATGAACTCATCTCCTACAAAGCCTGTGGTATCTGGGGATCCACCAGAGAAAGAGGAGGATATTGCTCTGAAGAAGTGCTTGTTTCTGAAAGGGCAGTGCTGAGATGAAGTGTAATAAGATGTTTCTGACAGGAAGCCATGGGGGAACTCTCACTCACATGCACACAGGCACCAGAATATATTTATCTATAAAAATAAATATCATTGTTCAGTCTGTAACTGGACCCAAAGCAAACACCACATTTATGGGGGGAAAGAATGTCCTCTTTCTTCCCTCTTGGTGATAGAGTTGGTGGAAGGATGGAAGTCTTTAAGTGCAAATGACCTTTGAGAATATTGTTTTTCTTTTCTGTTTACTAATGCCATAAGACAGTAAAAAAACAAACCCCTAAGCCCCCATTTTCCCCCCATCTCTTTGAAACCTCTGCCTGGCAGAGCCAACTTCCTTGTAAGTCAGTAGGAATGCCAGTGGCTGCTTGGGTTAAACTCAGTCCATTCCAGGGCACCTGAAGTTTGCTGTCCTTAAGTCAAGTCTAAAGCAAGAGGTGAAAGCATTTCCTTTTATGCAGCAACCTCATGCCTGTTGTGTCCCATGGTCTGGAGAAGTGTGCTGACACTTCAACTCCAAAAGGTTCTTCTTCCAGCTGGATCTTCATGATAGGACTAGAGGAAATGGATTTAAGTTGCACCAGGGGAGGTTCAGATTGGGTATTAGGAAGAGTTTCTTTCCCAAGAGGGTTCTCAGGCATTGGCCCAGGCTGCCCAGGGAGGTGGTGGAATCACCATCCCTGGAAGAGTTCAAAACCCACCTAGATGTGGTGCTTGGGGCCATGGTTTAGTGGTGAGCATGGCAGTGTTGGGTGGCTGGCTGGACTCTTATGATCTCAGAGGGCTTTTCCAACCAGAATGATTCTGTGATTCTATGTCCATCATGATAGGAGGAGCTAGAAACTCTCTCTGAAGACCAAAGCAACAAAGTAAAGCAAGCATGGTAGGACCAGCCCCTTGCACTGGTGCACACTGGACTCTGCCTCAAAGGACAGCAAGGGAGCCACCAGCTGGGGCAGTCTGCTTTTTCTGTCTCATGACTGCTCCTGAACAACCCCAAACACAAACAACTGTCTCTTGGTTTCCTTTAAAACCAGCAGCTCTCTCCTGGTGGAAGCCATGGGGAGCGAGCACAGCCTCTCTGTGCTGGTAGCTGAGGGCTTGAATGCTCAAGTCAGTTCAGAGGCAGCTTGTGGCAACATCTCCTTTAGCTCAAATGATTTGCCATCTGGCCTGGTGCTGGCCCCTGTGGAAAGCAGCTGTATTGCCTTTCAGCTTCCATTTGCTAGGATAAACAATCCAAAACCAGGCAACCAACTTGCTTGATACTTCCCATTGCTGTTCCCAGCTGGTGCAGCACTGGAGCTGGATCTGAGTGGTGTGGGGCTGCACTCCCATCTGCCTGGCTGGCCTTTTGCAGAAGCCTTCCCTTCCATGAGGCTCTCTCCAAATAATTTCTCTGCATTTGCTATGGGAATGTCCTGTTCCTGTGTCCAAGGCACAGTGGTGGCTTGGGAACATTCCCTCCTCCTGGTCTATCCTAGCCCAGTCAGGTCTTTGGGGCTGGTCCCTCTTGTGCAGCATCAAGGGCTGAAGCATCAACCTCCTACTTTACCCTGGTTGGGCAGGTGAATATCTCAGCAGGAGAAGAAAATCCCAGTAGGAACTGGTGATGATATTTTCCACTTGCTCTTGCCTGATTTCTGCCTTAGTCATGCAAAAATCTGCCATAAATTGAGCATTATTCACACCTTGTGATGGCCTCAAACCTGAAGAGGTCATTTGTTTCAGATGATCAGTCAGCTCTGGGAGCTCCAGAGAAATCCTGTTGGTGTCTTTCTAGAACCCTATCCAAGCAATATTTTTTCCACTGTGTGAAATAACTCAGTGAATTTCTAATTACACAAATCTAATTAAAGGCTGAATGTAATGACTGTGCCTAATCAGAGTGATACACCCATTTCATTAGAAAAAAGAAATTGCTTGTGTACAACAAACCACCCAATTTAGTACAGGATTAATATCTGCCTCTCTGGCTGGAGCTCTGCAAGCACCAGCTCATGTGGGCATCCCTGGGAGGTCCAAACAGCCAAGCAGGGTCTCCTGTGGCTGCCTTAGAAACGTTGGCTCTTTCATAAGGAGGTTCTCAAGAGCTGTCTGTGTAAGAAGGGGATGAGGAAGGACACTTCCACCCCACCAGAGCTTTGAGGGACTTTGGTCTGTGCACCATGAGCAAGCATCCAGGTGGCCACTGGGCTGGGATTTAGTGGGTTTTGTGTCTGAAGCTCAGTGGTGGCAGAGCAGCAGAGGTGCCTGTGCTTTGTTTTCATGTCAGCTCTGCCTGAAGATCTGCTCTGCTCTCAGAGACCAAAGTAACACAAAATATTAGCACAGAATCATTAAGGTTGGAGAAGACCTCTAAGATCATCCAGTCCAAGCATCAACCTATCACCCCCATGCCACTAAACCATGTCCCTAAGTGCCACTATTCTCCACTAGAGACTTTGTTCTCCTTCTCTGGCTTTCACTGTGCCACACCAGAGCCTGGAGAGGACAACACCTGCCTGATGAGAGCCTGTTCTGCAAAACTCCTCACCTCTGCTTTTCCTGTGGCTCTGCCACCAGCAAGGAGATAAAAGCACATCTGGACTAGCCCCAGCCATGCTGCCTGGGTGCCAGGGAGCTCCTCAGGCCCCTGCTAACTGCTGCACAGGGCTACTGATTCTTCCTTCCAGCTCTAATGCAGTGCAGCTTTTCCAAGAGCTCCAGCACTATTCCTGTCAGGAGATGGTTTCTTGCAGCCAGACACGGACCTTAATCCATGTAGCCATGTGCAAGTCACAGGGGGGGTGGCTGCACTTAAAGGTCTGGGGTTTCCTATTAATATTTGAATATTAATAGTGGTTTGTTGCTGAAATCACTCTTGCAAAAACAGCTGTGGCTTCATCCTTTCCTTGCTTTGGTGAATGCAGGAGGAAATCTGTCCCCCAGTGTGGAGACTGAGCCCAAATTACTGTCAGACCTACAAGAATTGAGATACCAGAGGGAAGCCAAATAGAGGACAGAGGGAGTAATATCAGGGCAGGGAGGTTAAACAGATAGATAATTGATTTTCTCTGTGCTGGTCTCGGGTGTAAATCCATTGAGGTTAATGAAGTAAGGCAAATTGGATTGAAGAGCCCTGCCTGCAAAGCTTAGCCTGGCATCCAGCAGGTTTCAGAGGCTCCTCTGGGTGCTCCCAGGGTGTTTTTAGTGGCTGCATCTTGGTGTCACCATTTTCCTCCTTTGCAGTGGCTAAGAGGAGCTGAACTCTGATGGCTGCAACCTTTTCACTTGCACCCAGGAAAGGAAACCTCCCATCTTGTTTCTTTATTTAAATACTTGGATGTGGCTGTTCACTGGGATTTGTTTCTGATCTGTCTCCAGGTCCAGAACCTCTGGACCACTTGCTCTGGTGATGTTGCAAAGCTTCATGGGCTGGAGGCAGCACAGCCCTGAGCCTGCTGCATCTCAGCCCTTGTGCAGGTCCTTGGGAAAGCCCTCCAAGGCATCACAGTTGGTAGCATCTTGTGCTTGAGATGTCAGATGTTTGTCAGAGAAGCACTCATGGCACTTTGGCAAGAGTTAGCTCTGGAACCTGAATTCAATCCTGGCATGGCTCTTTGTCTCTTGCCAAGCCTCCCCTGAGCTGAGCTGTTGAAGGGTGACTGGCTTCCCAGCCTGAGCAAGGGGGATGTGGATGTGTGCTGATGGCAGTCCCACAGTCAGGTGGGACAGGAGGAGAAGAGAGGTCTGGCAGTCTCTGGATTAACCAGCCCATCAGGATTAGAGTGGGAGGTGGGTAGGAGGTGGCTTTGCTAGGAATGGAGGATCCAGCCATAACTCTGGGGACAGAGGAGCTGCTCTCCCTCCCAGAGGGCTGTTGCCTGAGCTCACAGATGCTGAGACCATGTTGTGGCATGCCTCTTGGTCCAGGTAGGAAGAGGTCCCAGCCCAGGGAGCTGACGCAATGGCACCAACATGAGCTGTGACCTCTTGGGCAAGAGGTCTCTTGGACCCCAGCTCTTACACACTTTGCATCCCAGCAGAGCATTGCCCCAGCTGGACCTGCCTCCTGTGTGCTGTGACACCCACAGCATTCTGCAGAGGACACTTCAAAGTGTTGGCTGTGCCTGGGTTTGCAACAGAGGTGGCCCAAGGAAAGAGGCCATGCAGAGGGACCTAGGCAAGCTTGAGGAGTGGACCTGTATGAACCTCATGAGGTTCAACAAGGCCAAGTGCAAGGTCCTGCCCCTGGATCAGGGCAATCCTCAGTATCTATGCAGGCTGGGAGATGATGTGATTGAAAGCAGCCCTGTGGAGAGGGACCAGGGGATACTGATGGATGAGAAGCTTGACATGAGCTGACAATGTGTGCTCACAGCCTGGAAGGCTAACAGCCCTGGGCTGCATCCCCAGCAGCGTGGCCAGCAGGGGAGGGAGAGGATTCTGCCTCTGCTCTGCTCTGCTCTGCTCTGCTCTGGAGAGACCTCACCTGCAGTGCTGGGGCCAGCTCTGGAGTCCTCAGCTTAAGAAGGACATGGATCTGTTTGAGCAGGTCCAGAGGAGGCCACAAGAGTGATCTGGGAGCTGGAACCTCTCTGCTGTGAGCAACAGGCTGAGAGAGGTGGGGTTGTCTGGAGAAGAGAAGCCTGGGGAAGAGAAGGCAGCCTTTCAGTACTTAAAAGACCTATAAGAAAGATGGGAGCAGACTCTTTAGCAGGGCCTGATGTGACAGGACAAGGGGAGATGGTTTGAAACTCAAGGAGGGAGATTTAGACTGGACAGAAGGAAGAAATGTTTTACACTGAAGGTGCTGAGACCCTGGCCCAGGTTTCCCAGAGAGGTGGGAGATGTCCCACCCCTGGCCAGGTTAGACAGGGCCCTGAGCAACCTCATCTAGTTATAGGTGTGCCTGCTTGCAAGCAGGGGGGTTGGACTAGATGACCTCTAAAGGTCCCTTCCAGCTCTAACTTTTCTGATCCTATGGCAAGGGTTGACCTGATGTCGTCTCAGGCTGTGGAGATACTTCACTGTTTTCTGTCCTGCTGGCCTCAGAGCTTGTGGAAGGACATGTGTCTCATTACAGAGATGGGTCTGAGGGCTCAGTCACCAGCTGAAGGTCACCTGTCCTGTGCATTATTTATGCCTGGCTGTTGTTAAATCCTGTGTTTGTCATGGGTGATAGATCATAGCCTGCCCATCCCCTTGACTGTTGTTGCATTGCTCCATAGAGCTAATCCAGCAGGACCTTTTGCTGCTCATGGCCAGACTTCTGAAAGCTTCTGGAGTCCACTTAGCTCCAATTTGCTGTTCTAAATGATGCTGACAGGGAGCAGGATGCCTCCTCTTCCCTGCAGACTCCAGCTGCTGCTTCCTGACACTGGCTGGGCTCTGGCACAGCACCATTTAACCTTGGTAAATGAAACTTCACAGGTGTTACTGGAAAGAAGGACTCTGCCAAGCAGCTCTCCCCTGGGCCTCATCCATACTTCTGTTCTTGGGCTTTCCTTCTCATTACCCAGACTCTTCAAAGAGCAAGACAGGAGCAAAATCAGGCTGAGAAAACTGCTGTCTTACTATGGCCTTTTGCAATGTTCTTCTCAAGCTTGGAAAGGTTTGGGAAGAAGAGGAGAAGAAAGCTTCACAGAGCACAACTTCCATCCCAGTTGAACTTCAAGGGAGGTCAGCCCTGGTGCCCCTAATGTGCACTGGGATGCCCTGCTACACTGGTGTGAACTGGTCTTCATACAGCAGCTGCTGCAGGGCAGTCAGGCAGTGAGAGATGCTGTCCCAAAGGCAGCAAAGTTTTCCTGCAGGGATATTGTGTCTTCCTGCCCTTTTGTAGTGAAGGGCTTTAGGCAGAGAATCCTCCTGGTAGGGAATGGCTTGACTTGCCCAGATCTTGGGGCCATTTCATTCCTGTGTGGCTGGTGCTTGCATCCTGCCAGCTGGGGCCATTCACAGGCTGGTTGAGCTACCTGGGACTTGGCTACTTCAGGGTGGACTCAAGGACTGTGCCTCGAGACTGCCTCTTGCCACCTGGGCCACCACAAAGTTGTGTCCTGCTGCTTTTGGCAACAGACCTCTTCCCTGGAGCTCTGGCCCTTTGGGCTGAGGAAGAACCAAAGCCCATCTGCAGCAGATGCCCAGGACTGGTGCAGGGCAGGAGCCCTGAGGGATGGTCCAGTGGGAGCACTCCAGGCAGCATAGAGTAGCCCAATCCTGCACCAGGGCCAGGACATCTCCCACTCAACTCAACCTGCAGATGATGCCTCCAGGAGAGGTTTTCATCTTGCATCCCACCAACTCTGGACAGGTTTGAGTATGGACCCTGCTGAGCTTGGATCCTGAGCTCCCTGTTGTGGTGGCAAGGGGGAGAGAGCTTTATCCAGAGCAGTGATTTCCATCACTTGGCATTTCCCTCTGTTCTGCACATTACCTTGCTTCAGGCAACAGCTAAAAATAACTGCAGGAAGGGGAGGGAAGAGGGAACCCCTGTGCCTGCATGAGAAATTGGACTCCTCCAGCTGGCAGGAGCCTGTCCATCATGAAGGCAGCATGTGTGTGGAGGTTTCAGCCTCTCTTGCTGGATAGTCACTGGCTACATAAACAGGCTCTGTTTTTGTCTTTGGTCACCCTACCAGTGCCTTTGGCTAGCCTTGACTTTTTGGCTTCTCTTGTATTTTTAGCTACAGGACATCCTGTCCCCAAACTCAGAGAGGACTTGAGTAGTTTTCCCATACCTTTCCAGCCATGTGAAGCAAGCTCTTGCCCTTCTCTGTGTCCCAATTTAGAGAAGGGGAGGGGGGCAGTGCAGGTTCTTCCCATTTGTACCAGTGTAGCTAAGCTGAGGACCTGCCATGTGAATATCCATATACCCAGGAGCTTATTGGTGGTTGTACTGAAGAAGAGTCTTGGAGAAAGGGTGGGGGAGGCATCTCTGTGTGAGCTGCACTTCCATAAGGCTAGAGGATTCCTTGTGTGCAGGCTGGCCCATGGCTACAAGGCAGGGACCCAAGGGTCAGGTATGGACTGGAACTCTTCAGTGCAGAGGCTTCTGCCTTGCATGTGGCTACCAGCATAGCTGGTGGCAGAACATCTCTGGCTAGCTGGAGGCCTGCATGGAGCAGGAACCATGGTGTGTGTGCTCATCCAGGGCTGTATGTCTGATCCACTCAGGCTGGGGCAGGTTTAGCAGGATGGGAACTGCATGTTTCTGCTTGAGCCTAGAAGAGGAGAGGGGCAATGTGATCTTCCCTTCTATCTTCTACCTCCTTCATCTACAAAGAAGTGGAGGTACAGACCCCACACTTGATCACAGGCAGCTAAATGCAGCATTTCTTTGTGTTTTACTGAGAGAGGGATGAGTTTGGGAGCTTGTTCTCTGTGGAATAAAAGTACAAGGTGATCACTACAGTGCAAAATGAGATGATTACATGTTCTGTGGCACGTGCTGAAGCAAGCACATGTGTTACTGTGTGGTGGTTTCAGTCCTGCCAAATCCATCTCTACATCCTTCTTTATTCATCCAGCAGAATCCAGCTCCAGCTGAGCCCTTGCATTTACCTGGACTTGCTTTCAGAGTGCCCTTGTGCCACCTGAGCATCTCCACCCTGCTCCTCATCACTAGCCTGGTGGGGCTGTGACCTCAGCTCCTCACCAGCCTCTGCTCTCCCCCTTTCTGCACCAAAGTCCTCACTCAGAGCCTTGTATAATATACTAATATATAATATAATATACTCTAATATATTCTAATACCACACCTGAACCTCCCTTGGCACAACTTGAGGCCATTTCCTCTTCTCTATCACTAGTCATCTGCAAGAAGAGACCAAACCCCACCTGCTTCCAACCTCCTTTCAGGGAGTTGCAGAGAGTGAGAAGGTCTCCCCTGAGCCTCCTCTTCTTCAGGCTAACCAAGCCCAGTTCCCTCAGCTGCTCCTCACAACACTTGTGCTCTAGACCCTTTACTGGCTTCTTTTGCCCATCTCTGGACACACTCCAGCACCTCAATGCCCTTCTTGGAGTGAGAAGCCCAAAACTGAACCCAGGATTTGAGATGTGGCCTCACCAGTGTGAGTACTGGAGGACAATCCCTGCCCTAGACCTGCTGGCCACACTAGTGCTGATCCAAGCCAGGATGCTGTTAGCCACCTTGGCCACCTGGGCACACTGCTGGCTCATCTTCTGTCGCTGTCAACCCCAGGTCCTGTTGCACCAGGCAGCTTTGCAGCCATTCTACTCTGTGATATGCTCTGGAGATGCTGGCTTGGCCTGTCAAGGTGTCCCAGGGTAGGTGGGGTCCCAGCCAGGGTGCCCCTGCATCCCCATCATGGGTGGGGATCCCCATCATGGGTGCCATCGTGGGATGCTACACATGAGGGTGTCAAGGAGGTGCTTACTTGGTCAGAGGGATAAAGAGTGAGACTGAGCAGATGCTGACCTAGGTTTTCCTTGATGTGAGGAGGCTGAGGTGGATCCAGCTGGTCACTGTGTCCCAGGGAGGCTGAATCACCATTGCCACATGCTGCCATTCTGGAAAATTCGATGAGGATGGCTTGAGCTTCCCCTTCCTGTCCCCTGCCAAGAGAGGGTGGTGTGGGCTTATGTTGTCATCCCACTGCCCACCAGGCTGGGAGAAGGCATTGCACAATGCAGGAGGCTTAGCTGGTGTCCAATTAAAGCAGAACATGAACCAATCCGGGGTGGGGGGAGGGGAACCATATGGGTCCTGCTGCTGGTTGTGCCTGGGCGATAGTCCCTGACCTCCCTGTGCAACTGGTGCTACCCAAGCTAATAATTCCCTAGCCCAGTGTCAACCTGACCAGTTGAGCTGTTTTGCATTTTCTAATGGCTCTCTGCTGTGCCTGAATTAATGACAAGAATGGACTGAAGCTAGGAGAGGAGGATTGAAGGGAGAGAATGACAAATTGGCTCCAGAGCACGGCAGCAAGGAGCACTGTCAGGGGTTCAGGCACTGACCTTTATCTAAAGAGAACTGTGTGTAACAGATAAGAATATTTAACAATAAGTAATGTCACATCAGCACAGAGAACAAAATGACTACATTAAACAGGCAAGAAATCCACTGCAAATTACTCCAAAGAGAAATGTCAGCCTCTTTGTATCTGCAGCCTGCCTCGTGCTGTTGGTGCTGGAATGAGACAGGAGGGCAAGCCAGTAAAGAAGCTATTAAAGATGATTTAGGGACTGGATAATGCAGACATAAATGGGGGAGTAGAGGCAGAATCAAGCAGAACAATGGCAGGTCTGATGGGCTAGAGTTGTGTAAAACCAAAGGCTAAACTGAGTTGATGCCTGACTCTGGGGGGAAATGGCTGTAAACCAGTTCTAAACCAGGGCATGAAGCACTGCTGAAGTTTTGGCAGGTGGCTTAGGGTTTCCTTCTCCTTGCCCTTCCATCTCTGGGCTCTGGGGCACTGTGCTTCAGCAGACACCTCCTGCCCTGATAGCTGACCCCTCTCTGTGTTTTATAGACAGGAGAAACCGTTGGTGCTTGGAGAGGTTGAGGTGGTTTTCATTCTGTTTAGAGGTTGGGGTTGTCCCAGCTTCCTGGGGGTTTCTTGGAGGGCAGCTGAGCTGGGTTGCTCTGGAGATGACTGGAGGCTGCTGTGGGTCTCTGCTCTCTTCAGCCACTGCCACAGGCAGTGCCAGTGCTGGGCAAGTGATGAGGAGCAGAGCAGTTTGAGCTCTGTGGAGATGCCTGTGTTCATGCTGCAGACTGGGGGCAGGCTGCAGTCCCTGATTTAATTTTAAAATGAGTGATGGTTCATGGATGTCCATTCACCAGCAGTGGATTCATCAGTGCAGATGTCAGTGAAAGCTGAGTGAGGAGTTAACCCCCTCCTGATCCACCTCGTGCTGTAGAGCATCCCCTGGCCCTGCAGCTTCAGGTGTGGGGTAGACTTTTGTCAGAGTGGCTGGCATCTTTCTGCCCTGGGGTAACAGGCTACTCCAGCCATGGTGCAAACCACACCAGGGCTTGGGGAATGCATGTGCCTGATGCCATAGTCAGTCCAGGCACATAGATGTGGGGCATTGGCTTGAAGACTTTCCATCAAGCAACCTGGCAGGATTCTGGAGGAAGGAGATGATGCTCAAGCAGTCCCTGGTGAATCCCCTTGCCCCTGTGGGCCCAGTCCTTCCACCTGGGAAGGTCTCAAGTTGTTTCAAGGAGGGAGCTGGGCAGCTGCTGTTCTTTAGAAATATTTATTCCCAAAAACTGGGCAGCAGGGCATGGGAGACAATCCTGGAGCTGAACATGAGATTGAGCCCTTGCTGCACTCTTTGTATTGATGGCTGCAGATGCAGAGCTCCTCCAGGTGTGATCTGCCCTCCTTGACTGAAACAGGCTGTGCTGCCAGCTGAGGCACAGGTCAGTGCCTCTCTGAGCTAGTCCAGAGCCCCCTCTTGAACTCCAGCAGTGTCAGTCACTCAGGCCAGACTTCAGGAGGTGATGGTGATGATGATGATTAAATGCACAAATCTAGTCAAATGCCCAGCCCTAGACACAGTGAGTCACAGTCATCCTTGGCTTCATTCCCCTAAAGCCAGGAGTCATGCAAGGCAAAAACCACCTCATTTTATTCTAAAAGGACCCTTCTGTAAATGATAATAGATTATTCCCTCAGCATAAGTTAATTTACCTGCACAACCAACTGTGGGAAGTGTTGTTAGCCTCAGTTAGTAGAGGTGAGGTTGAGGCACATAGCTGGAGCCCAAGGTCATGAGGGGAATCTGGGGAAGAGCCAGGAACCTCTCCTGAATGTCATGAATTCCTGGCTGGTTCCTTAAAGGCCAGTCCTGTCTGCAGGGCCTCACCCAACCTGCAGTCCTGCTGCCTGCTCATTAGTTTTGTTGTCAGCATTTTCCTGGTGGGAGGAGGCAGCAAGGTGCCTCTAGATTAGCAAAGCTGTGAAAAATAGCTTTCCAAGTGGCCTGGTGACCTTTGGACAGCAAGCAAGAATTTACAGGCAGAAGATGGAGATGTTGTGGTTTAAAATTAGAAAGGATGAGGAGCTGTAGCTTTGCCCCTTGAAATGGAACAGGAAAAGTGACCTGTCCCTGATCCCCTCCTGCTCTGGGACATGCTTAGGGTTTCATATCTCCATTACAGAAAGTCCTCTGGGCTGTCTGCCTCAGGCAAGGCATGTCTTGCTCCCAGCCACCTGGAGCTGGGGAGCTGCATGGCTGGAGGAGCAGGACTGGGGGCAGGGAGGAGTGTGGAAGAGGGGAGGGAGCAGAGCCGGCTCCCCAAACAGCCCCCAGGCACCAGCTCTGCCCAAGAGCTGCTCTGTGAAGTGCAGCTCTCTTGGGTCAGTCAGTCACAGTGCCTGGTACCCTCAGCTCCTAAGCAAACTTAGCCCAAGGTTGGATGAGCAGATAAGTTCCAATTAGAGGATCTGAATATTGATTCACAGGGGAGAGAATACGACATCAAGAGACCACTGGGAGACTAAAGCCAAACTGAGCTATTGCTAATATGGAAGGAAGGGAATTTGCTTTGGAATACAGGAGCAGGGTTTGCCAATGACAGGCAACTGCTGATTAAAGAGCATCACTTGAACAGAGGTCTTCTCTATTTTGTCTGCCATGGCTGGAGGTACAGAGAAGGCACCTGTTAGAAAAACAGGCAGTATTTAAACTCAAGGTGTTACTGATAGCCTCCAGAGAGGCACAAAGGGCAGAGTTCTGCTCTGGCTCACATTTCAGGCCTCCCTTTCTCCAGAGGAGCATAGGGCCCTGTCAAGACCAGCCAAGCAGACAAAGCAGGAGCCTGGGAACCCTCACACTCTGAGATGAGCTCTTCTGTGTTGCTTTGAAGGTCAGTGGTTTGGTGCTGGTCTCTCCTGGTGCTCAGATGGCACTGTCACTGCAGGGTTTGGACAGGCCCTGGAAGGGAGACAGTTGCCAAAACTGTTGTTGTGCAGATGTTAGGGCACATGCATGTCCAAGCTCCCAGCCTGCATGGAAAGCCCATGCTGGAGAAGATCTCAGCATGGAGGGACATGTGTGGTGAGTCTGATTTTGGGCTTCCTCAGAGGGAAAATTCTCCATGGTGAAAGCTGTTCTGGGAAGGTTTTGAGCCAACTGAGCTGCCCTAAATCCCACAGAGACTCTCTAGCAATGCAGAAGGTGAACTCCAGCTCTCCTTTCCCATATAACAAGCCTGTGTTGGTGAAGAACTCCAAGTGAGCAGCATATGCCATCTGCAAAGCTCTCCCTGCTCCTCCTGAGTTCTGCTCTCACGGAAGGTTGAGTGAAACTGTCAATATTAACTTGACAAAAGTGTTCCATCACTTTGTCCCTCCTGATTCTGGAGCATGGAGAAAGAGGCTGAGTGAGCTGAGGGGAAGCAAAAACCTTCTCCCACCCAACTCAACTCCCAGGGCAAGCTTCAGCACCTTGAGGTCCATAGCAGTGCATCAAACCCAGACAGACATTTTAGCCAGGATGGTGACTGGGGGTTAAGTGATTCCCAGAGAGGAAGCAGCAGGAGCAGCAGATGTAGCACCACCACCTCTGGGTCACATGAAGCCAGCTGGTTGTGCTGATGTATCTCCACTCCCCTGTCCTCTACACTACCACCAGCCCTTCCCCCAGGTTCTGCAGGGCCTGGTGCTCTGCCCCAGCACATGATGCTGGATTTCCCTTCTGTTCCTTTCAAACCACTCAGCTTCAGAGAGATGCCATTTCTTCTCTCCCATTTCAGAAGGAATGGCTTGTGGGAAGTTTGAAGGAACACAGGAAGAAAGAAATCAAAGAGAGAAAGAGTCTCCAAGTTGCCCCATCTGATTCTTGCTGAGACATGCTGCTGGGGGGCAACTCTTTCATGCACATCCAGAGCTGGTGCCAAGTCACACCTGCTCCATGCTTGCTTTTAGATGACATATAATGATGACAGGCAGTGCAGAGATGAAGCTTCATCCCCAATTAAATTGCATTTTTCTGTCTTTTCATTTCCTGCCCCAGCTGAGGAGGAAACCCCTGGAGAGCAAGATCTTCAAGTTTAATGAAGTAGGAGGTGCCTGCAGAATTAAAGGTGATCTTGTTTATTAGAGGGAAATTGGTGCTGATCTATTGTGTTCCCAGAATGTTGTGCTCCTGTGGGATGCCCTGGGGAGCCTTGCAGGTTGTTGGAATTGTTGATGTAAGAATCTCAGGTCATCAGCTGAGAGAGCATCCATAGCTGTTCAGAAATGGGCATGTGCAGGCTGGGCCCTCCTCACTTTCTCTGGAGCCCCCAGTTGACCCCAGAGCTGGTGCCAGCATAACAGCTTATGATGGACACATGGTCCTGGGGAGGAAGAGGGACAGCAGCATGCCCATGTCCCTGCAGACCCTTTGGGGGAGGGAGAAGGACATGTCACCTCACCTACAAAACATCTTAGAGACCTCCAGAAGAGACTTTTGGTTTGCAGGTCTTCTGCCCTTGGCAGTTAGTGAACAGAACTGTGGCTTGGGGCCAGTCAGCAGATGCTTCCATCAGGGTCTTCATCCCCACATGAGGTGGGGTAGAAGCATGGTGCTGGGGTGACAGTCACTGTGCTCTGTGCCCTGTGGGACTGTGAGCACCACAGCCCAACCCCAGTGCCTCCAAGGGCAAGTTCCCTTGGCTGCTTCATCAACATTCAGCCCCTTCTGGTGAACCTCCTGCCCTGAGGACAAGCCTTGGCTTTTTAAGGGTCTCTGATCTATCTTAGTCAATATCTGTGCTATTTCATCCTTTATTCCTTCCCCCAACTTCTTCTGAATGCCATCCAGCCTCCATGATTTATGACCCTTCAGTGCCTTCTGCTTTTTGTTGGAGAATTTATATTTAATTTTTATGCCTGTTATCATTCAGGGATGGATGGGAAATGCTGTGGGAGCCCAGAGTGAAAATAAACCAGCACCTTCTAGTGCAGTTCCTTTTGTCTGAAAGAGGCTGTTGTATTTTGGCAGGGCACTTGCCTTCACTTCTGCATGGTGGCTGGAAGTGTTTCTGGAAGGATCACAGGACTGCACTGCTCTGGTGGACTCCAACCCTCCAAGGGCTGGACTCCAACCCTGCCAGGGCTGGACTCTGCTGTCCTGCTGCTGGAGTTCATTAGGACTCAGGCAGCAAAGAGGAACTTGGTCTAAGAACAGGAGAACTTGGTCTGTCAGGTAGCTGTACACTTGGGAAAGGAGGGATTATGCTGCAGCAGAGGTGGACTTCCCTTAGCAACCTTGATCTTACTAGTGGTGAGGATTTTCTGTGCCACCTCCTGCATAGCTTCCACTTGATGTTACCAGGCTGGTGTGTAGAACCTCAGGTCTGTCTGACTTAACATCCTCAGGGACACAAACAGATGCAGTGATTTGGCCCTTGGTCTCAAAGAGGCACCCAGTGGAGCCAAGAGCAGAGCTCAGAGCTTCTGATGCTCTTTGATTCAGTTGAACTTCTGAGAGATGCTACCAGATCTCTGGAGAGGTTCAGTGAACTTAAATAATGGCTCCATTGAAATGGAGGGGAACTGGGAAGTTCCTCAGCTGGAATGGCTTCTAGGGTTCTTGGATGGCAGTGTCCTCTGCTTTTAGCCTTTGTCACTGTGGTGGCTTCCTCATGCAGAGCTTTGAATCCCTGTGGAAGAGAGGTTATCTGTTGGTGTGCTGCCAGAGTGCAAAGGCTTCTGCTGGGAAAGCCAGTGTGTCATCTCTGACCAGCTCATTAGATATTAGATATACATTAGCCTGGAGAGGAGAAGGCTGAGGAGGGATCTTATCAATGCTGATCAATACTTCATGGGTGGGGGTCAGGAGGATGGGGCCAGGCTTTGTTCAGTGGTGCCCAGGGACAGGGCAAGAGGGAAAAGGCACAGACTAGAACATAGGAAGTTCCATCTGAACATAAGGAGGAACTGCTTTGCTTTGATAGTGGTGGAGCACTGGCCCAGGCTTCCCAGGGAGGTGGTGGAGTCTCCATCTCTGGAGGATGCCATCCTGTGCAACCTGCTCCAGGTGACCCTGCTCTGCCAGGGGGTTGGACTAGGTGATCTCCAGAGGTCCCTTCCAGCCCCTATCATTCTGTGACTCTGTGATCCAGGTGACCTTGCTGTTGGCTGAAGCCCAGTGCTTCATTTCTCTGTCTCTTTAGAGCTTTCTTTGATTTAATTAAAAGCTTCACTCCAGTTTGACCTTTTGCAGTGCTGTGGCATAACTGAGACTGAATTGAACCTGGGAGTGCAGAAGGTCTCTCCTGGCAGGTTGGCTGGATGAACTGTCACCATTCATCCATAGGTTTATGATGACTGGAGCCCTGACCACCCCTCCTGCCCTCCCCATGGGACTGGGAAGCACAAATATCTGAGTATTTCACAGAGCAGAGTGGAAAAAGTGTTGTTCTCTCAAGAAAAGGCATGATTACTCAGGAGACATTGCTGGGAAGGCAGGAGGTGGGAAACATCTCTTGTCTGCAGAGGGGGAGAAAGCAGAGTAGGAATCTCACAGGGTTTTATTGCCTCCTGTGGATCATTGCTAGCCCAAGAAGGCTGCTGTGAAGGAATGGGTCTAAAACACTGGATCTTGTTAATGGCTTAGGCACTGGAGTGGGAGTATGGAGATCTGGATCCAGTTCCCATCAGCTCTGGGCTGTGGAGGCTGTGAGTTCAGAGGGACAGTCCTTGTTCTAGAGCCCAGGGCTAGAGAGCACAAAGCACAGAGGAGTTTTCACTGTGTCCATAAAACCATAGCTCCCAGCTCCTTGCATGGAGTGCTGGGACCAGGGGAGGGTCACTCTGTGTGTTTGGTTGCAGAGGAGTGAGGATTTGCTGAGACCCAGATCCCACCTCTGAAGCAGTTAGCCCAGTTCTGATGGGCTCAGCAGCCATGCTCTGCAACCTTCCCTGCAGGGAGCAGCTCCTGCCAGCCTGGCCATGCTGCCACTGCTGCACCAGGAGCCTGCCCAGAGGGCAAGGGGGTGTTATCCAGCAGCTCCCACTTCTGAAGTGTTATGTCCTGACTGTGTTTCTACCTGGAAGGTCTCCCAAGGTGACACATCAGTGCCAGCCAGGTATCTCAGCCCATGGCAGGGAAAGGGAAACACCTTCATTTAGAGTCCAGGAGCTATCCTGGCAGCTCCAGGGGCCCAGAGGAGCTGAATTAAAGCAGAATATTTCACTTCCATCAACAAAAATGTTTCAATCCAGGTTTGCCTGGCCCAAAGGAAAATCCTCAGTTTCAAAACACATTTTCACAACAGAAACCAGAAAACCCCAATGACAACAACAAAACCCCAAACCAAACCAAGAGACATGAAAAACTTCCTGCTTTATTGTGGGACCCAGAGGGCAGTGGAGCACTGGAAAAGGCTCCCTAGGGAAGCAGTCATGCTGCCAAACCTGACAGAGTTCAAGAAGCATTTGGACAACACCCTCAGGCACATGGGGTTGTCCTGTGCAAAGACAGGAGTTGGACTCAGTGATCCTCCTGGTCCCTTCCAACTGGGGACATTCTGATTCTCTCATTCTATGTTTCAGTTCAGAGATGCTGTTTTCCCTCAGCAAATCACAGCCATCATGACCAAAACTGCTTGCCCACTTCTCTCTGCTGGTTACCTTCTTCTCTGCAAGCTCTACCATGAGAGAGCAGCTCTTGTGGGATTTCCCAAGCCAACCTGCACCACCTCCCCAGCAGCTCTCCCTGGGAACACAACCACCTCTGTCTGCTCTGCTTGAGCTCCTTGCTAAGCAGCTCAGACTCTTAGCTCAGAAAGACCTGGGTCTGATCCTTGCAGACAACCAGGCAGCAGCTTTTCTTTCCAACACAGCACACCCTTCTCTGCTGAGGGTTAGAAAGTACTGGATTATCTGCTTACCACAAGTGGCAAAAACCCTTCTGTGTCCTGATTCTTGCAGGGTGAAGCTGAGACTGTAGAGTGGTGCTACAGCTGCTCCCAGCCCAGTGACAGGAAGGACTGACAAATCCCAAGTGCCCACACACCAGTCCCGGTAAGTAATTGGCTTCTGAGGTACCTTGAGGTGTGAGGAATGGTGGGAGAGATCCCTGCAGTGCCCAGCTGCTGCTCTGCTCCATGAGGTGGGAGTCAGCAGTGAGATTTGGGCCAGTGAGGACATTGTGTTTGAGATGCTGGATTGTGTGAGTGAGCTTCATCCTGGGTTCAGGCTGAAGGTTTTCTCTCTTTGAGCCTGCTGAAGGTGGCCTCATCCTGGCCTGCTCTAAGCATTCAGGGAGTCAAAGGTTGATGGCTGTACTGAGAGTCTGCCAGTCCCACCTGCACCAGTGGCAATGGAAGCAGGGTTGCTTTAGCTGCACCCTGCTGGGCAGGTTGTGATGGTTTGTTTGGGGGTCAGAGTGTGTTCAGTCCTGATTCATTGCTTGGATTTCATCTAGAAGTGATGTTTTCAGTTTGTTGTGTGTGAACATGATTACAAGCCTGACTTCTAGGTGATGCAGAAGCACAGTCTGCTTTTGGCTTTCCTGGTGCACATCCCAGAGCAAGAAGCTGCCAAGAGAAGCTAGGCAGAAGTGCTGCTGATGGAGAACGTTGTGCTCAGGACAGGCAGACACCTTGCAGAGCTGCTGTTGTGGGGAAGGAGGTTGCCCAGGCTCTGGTCAAAACCCTGGCACTCCTCTGCATGGGGTTAGCAGAGCATCCTCTTGAAAATGGGCTGGGAGAAAGCATGCTCTTGGTGCTTCCTTGAACACCAGCAGCTCAGGGCTGCCAGCCAGGACAGAGATCCCCATCCCCTGTAGGTACAGTGGTGTCCTTAGGAAGGTAACCAACACCAAAGTGCCAACAGGCATGGTACTGTCAGGAGGTGAGCTTCAACATCCCCCAGACCTAGCCTGCTCAGGAAGGGTGAGCTGAAAGCTCCTCTTTGAAGATGATGTTGTGTGGAGGGATGGGAGAGGGGAGAGGGTTAAGGGATCAGGTCCAGTGACAGGGTGACCTCAGCACTGAGAAATGCTGGTCTATGAATCCCCATGGCTATTGGAAACTAGGTGTCCTTCCTGGGCAGTGAAGCCCATGATGGACATCTCTTCCTGGCTTTCTGGGCTTATTGCTCTGGCAAGAAGAGAGTAACAGGACTTGAGGTGAATAAAACCTGGAGTTTGCTTCAGCAGAGGGTGGATGAAGATTGCAGGGATGAAGATTTCATGCACAATTCATGAGATGGAGATGGAGCAGTGTAATGTTCTCAGCAGTGGACTTTCCCCTCCAGTTCCCAGTCAGGTGGATAAGCAGGTCCTCAGTTTCCAGTGCAGCAGGTTCTACAGTCCTGGTGTAACACCTTGGGTTTGATTGCTATCCTGGGTTTTTTCCTTGGGAATTTAGGTGGGAGGGAGAAAAAATGAATGTGATCAGGTAAAACCTGTTGTCAATGTGGGTAGGAGCTCTGCTGGTGCTTGGTGGAGCCCAGGAGACACCATGTACAGTAAAGAAAGATCCCAGGGTTTGACAGCTCTTACCTTAGCTGGAAATGGAATCCAGGAAACTCCAGATAACAGAGGAATTCACCCAAACTTGGGCACACCAAAATCAGGCAGTTGAAGGAGAAAGGGAATTTAGGTTTGCTTGTGTTTTATCTAAAACCATTTTCTGCTTCTAGCTGAATAGACCTTCCCTTAGTGGCAGGGAGAGTATCTTGACACAAAGTAGGCCTAAAAAATTCTGACATACAGATATGTTAAACAACTGAGCTGGCTAAAAGCCCTTTTCTGCATGAATTAAGAGAACTCCTATGCCCTAATTCCAGGTTCCTTTTTAACCCAGCAAATGAAACTACAGGATTCAGCAGCATCCAAGAAATACCTGATTTCTGTAATTTTCATTACAAGAATGTTGCCAGAAGTGTTTCAAAGTTTTGCTTTGGCTGTTGCCATATAAACAGTGCTTTAAAGCTTCCTTTTGTGCAGGGTATTTACAGTGAAGTGGTTTTTATCCTGTGTGCAGAGCCTGCAGGGCAGGAGCTGCAGCACCTCCTTCAATCCCTGAGTTCTTCACTCTCCCAGGACTTCTGAACCCTCGAATGCTGCTGGTTGATTATTTGCTTTTTCATTTTTCACTTCTCCCTCCAATTATTGGGAGTGCACAGAATAAAGGTTGATTCCAGAAGGAGCTGGGAAACCACCTATTTCTTGGGGGCATGCAGGAAAAGCTGTGAAAATCTCTGTCATTCAGGCAATTGGAGAAGAGCCTTGAGAAGAACTCTGGAGAGCTAGGAAGGCTGATGAAAATGTCCCTTTTGCTTGCAACAGAGGGAAGGTCACAGCAAGAGCTGTTATTGAGCCCACCCATAGAGGGCTGGAGGTGTCCCTTAGGGAGAGGACACACAGCATCCTTAGGCAGCTCAGCAAAAGCTGGCTGGGTGGAATCTTCTGCCTGACTTCTGAGAACAAGCCCAGGGTTGGAGTGGGACATCAGAGTGTCTGGCCACAAATAAAAGCAGCCTGTAATCACTGGCTCAGGGCAGTTATCAGCTCTGACAGCTCCTGTCCTGCCAGGATTAGGATGGCACTCGGTGGCCCTTTAAGCTACGATCTGATAGTGACCTTCTTAGCACCCCGGGGGCCAAGGAAGGAAGAGATCTAACAGGTTCCTTAATTTAGACAAGAGGATGGGGGTCAGGAGGAGGTCAGAGGTGTCAGTGCCCAGTGGGGACCTGGTAGGTACAGGCTGTGATGAAGGCTGCAGTGTCTGGTGGAGGGAGGCTGGGAGACATGAATGGTGCATTCCCAGGGTTCAGGATCACACCTAAAATAGCCTAATTGGTACCTTAATGTGCCTGGAAGGGAGACCAAGTTAGCCTCTGTGCCTGGGGTACCTTTGTCAAGGAGATGAATGGGCAGTAGGCTAACTCTTGGATCTCACTCTGAAGTTGGAATTCTTTCCAGAGGCTCCACAGGTGTCATGAGCCATCAGAAAGTAGCCTCAGCCCTGTAGGAGCAGCAGTGGTGTGAGAGCCCTGAGAGCAGGGACAGCCTGTGGCCAGCTGCTGCCCCTGCTCTGTGCCACGCTGCCTCTGCAGCTCCAGCACAGCAGCAGGAGTGGGCAGGTTCTTCATGCCTGGTGCACAGTGCCTTTGGCCTTTGTGACTTCTTCTTGGTTTTTGGAGGTTTTTTTCCTCATTCTTTATTCCTCTCTAGGCAGTTAGATGAGAGGATTTCTGCAGGGTGGGTTCTGGGCTGTGCATGCACAAGTTCTTCCTTTCTCTTTGTAATTGGAAGCGTGCACTGGGGAGATTATTGACTGCCATTATCTGCTCAGCAATATCCCCTCCCAGCACAGGGATTACACTGGAGGAGCAGGTCAAGTGCTGAGTGCTTCAGAGCTGAGTGCTGTGCTCTTAGCTTTCTGAGCCCTGTTGCTAGCCCTCTGTGTTTCTGACCGTGCACAGACAGTGCAGTGAAAGTCAGGTCTCTTCATTGCCTTCTGTCTTTTAGAAATCCTCACAGAATCAGAGAATCATTTTGCTTGGAAGAGACCTTCAAGACCATTGAGTCCAAACATTAACCCAGCACTCCCAGGTCACCACTAAACCATGTGCCTCTGCATCACTTCTGCATGTCTTCTCAGTCCCTCCAGGGATGGTGGCTCCACCACTGCCCTGGGCAGCCTGGGCCAATGCCTAACCACTCTTGCAGGGAAGAAATCATTCCTAATATCCAATCTAAACCTTCTCTGGTGCAATTTGAGGTCATTTCCTCTTGCTACTCCTGTTTTTAACTACTGCTAGTCACTTGGGAGAAGAGACCAACCCCCACCTCTCCCCAAGCTCCTTTCAGGGAGTTGCAGGGAGTGAGAAGGTCTCCCCTGAGCCTCCTCTTCTCCAGGCTAACCAAGCCCAGTTCCCTCAGCTGCTCCTCACAACACTTGTGCTCCAGACCCTTCACCAATTTGTTGCCCTTCCCTGGACACACCCCAGCACCTCAATGTCCTTCTTGTAATGAGAGGCCCAAAACTAAACCCAGGATTCAAGGTGTGGCCTCAGCAGTGCCCAGTCTAGGACAATCCCTGCCCTAAGGAAGTGATTGGACTTCAAAGGAAGGAAGAAATACCCCAAAACCCCCAGAACTGAAACTACTCATAGACAATTCCCAGTAGATAAAACAAAGTATGTAGGGTTTTAGTGGTAAAAGGGAGAAGGGGCTTCAAACCTATCACCACTGCCTGCTGCAGAGCCCAGAGGATGGTCTGAGCAGTGAGAGTGATTGCCAGGGACTGACATGGAGATGCAGAGTTGGGGATATGATCCCATTCCTGCATGCCCTCAGCAGAGGGAGTGCTGGGCTGCTTTGACTGTAGGCTGTGGGGCAGGCTGTTGAGTCAAAACAGCCCTTTGTAGAAGACAGAAAGACAGAGAGTCCTCCTCTAGGAAGAGGAGGTAGGGAGAAGTGATCAAAAGGTGCCTGGAAGGTGACCCCAGGGTCTGTCACCCCCATGCTGGCTCTTTGTAGACCCAAAAACTCCAGTCTGTCCCAGAGAATGGAAGGGGACTGGGAGGATAAGGAGATTGCAGCATGCACACACCCAGCATGCTCCAGCAATGCTCCTCTGAGTGCTCCTGTGCAGAGCACCCAGGGAGGACTCATCTGTCTTGCCACTTTCTGTCAAAGCTCTGGGGATCATGGTGCCTCTGAAGAGTTTTAGTTTTCCTATAGACTCAGTGTGCTGAGGTCCCTATGAAATAAAGCCATAATTCTTGTCTCAAGAGGCAGAACTGATGTGGTGGCTGTGAACCATGGATGGAGAGAAGGGTGGTGTGGGCTGTGGAGGGCACAAACAGAAACTCCCTCCAAAGCTAACACTCCTCAGTTGTTAGCTACAGTAAATAAATGCTAAGAGTGAGTTAAAAGCCCTCTCTTGGTAGACTCTCTGGGAGGATTTTCCACATGTCTGTGCTGGAAATAATCTAATGGCATGTGCAATGTTTGTAAGCTTCTGTCTGGGGATTGTTCCCAGGCAGGTGCTTCAGCTGGAACAGGTTGTGTCTTGGGTGGCTTCTTCCTTGCCTGCTGAGAGCAGGCTGCAGAGCCTGCCTGGCAAATGCATGGTATGATGAACACACTCCTCACACAGAGACCCTGGTCCATCACCACTCCCTGCAGAGAAGCAGATGAGTTTGAGGCTAGAAAAGCCATGTTTTTGGCACTGGAGTTTGTTGGGAGAGCAGAGGATGTCAGGGGTTGTTTTGGCTGAAGATGATTAGGAGTCAAGAGTGGTTAGGCATTGGCCCAGGCTGCCCAGAGCAGTGGTGGAGTCACCATCCCTGAGGGGCTTTAAAAAACATATAGGTGTGGGGTCCAGGGACATGGTTTAGTGGCATGATGGTGGTAGGTTGATGGTTGGACTCTTCCAACCTTAATGATTCTGTGATTCTGTCAGTCATTTAGTTGTTGGAAGCACCAGGAGAGTGATCTGCAGGCTCAGATCCTGCAGTTGGCCAGCTCTGAAGTTCTCTGTGAAGGAGCCATCCCCTCCCCTTGCTCCTGCATGTTTTCTGCCTACATGAAGCTGAGCTTAGCTGGCTTTGAGTGGAAACCCAAGCAGTTCCAATAAAGGATCAGCTTTTCCAGTGAGAGCCAATCCTGACACCCAGGTCTTCAGAGGTGGATGCTGGGCACTGACCCTCACTGAGAAGCTGTTGCCTCATGTCTGCTCATGCCAGGGTCACATGGCTCTGCTGGAGGTGAGTTAGAGGAAGATGCTGCATTGCTCTGTCCCTGTGGTTACCTGAGCTTTCAACTAAGCACATTAATCACATGAAGCTCTCAACTGCTCTGCCAAGGCAGCAGAAAAGCTCTGGTGTTTCCAGACATGAAGTGATGGATCTCATGACAGGTCATTGCCAGCAGCTCTTTCTGGGCAACCTTCCTGCTCTGGACCTTCCAGGTGATGGTGCAGTCTGCAAGCAGAAAGTCATGGAGCTCAGTCATTTCTTGGGACATGAGGAGAGCAGAGCATTTGGTCTTCCTTCAGGACAGTAAGGCTGAACAGAAACTCAGGGATGTCTTCACATAGCACACAGGATCTAGTGGATTGTGCTGCACCTGGCTTGAGATTTCAAACCTTGATAAACCAGAAACCTCAAGCAACTATCAGATTTGGATCCTATAAATTGAGTCAGAGCTCTCATGGTCAAAGCAAGCCATGGGTTAATAAATACCTTCCTGAGTCAACCACTAATTCCTAGAGCTCAGCTGCTTTCCTGCAGTCAACCAGAATGTTTGATTCTTTTAAGAGCTGAGCAAGGGACTCAGGATGAATCCTGTACCTGAGAAAGAAGTGTTCTGCAAACCTGGATCTTATCAAAAGAACATGTCAATTTAAATGATCTGATTTGGGGATTTCTTCCTTTCTGGATTTGCTTTTTGAAATGATCTGTTTCCCCAAAGCTTCTCAGGACTCCAAATGTTAATTCAGGTTAAGGTAGTGCAGGACTGGAAAATGGAAAGGCTTTGCCCAGATAACTGCTTGTGTAAGCACCAGCTGACAGGTGAGCACATGAGCCACTGCTTCTGCTCTGGCTGAGGATGAAGCCAGGTCAAAATGTTTGCAGAATGAAACCTTAACAATTGCTCTCTAGGGAAGGTCAGAGCTGCCCCAGGTGCTAGTGGTCTGTCCAATTCCACCCCCTGCTTGTCTATGTGTTCATGGACAGGAACCCTGCTGGGGTGGGGTTGTGAAAGATCAAGGGAGTGCTTACAGGCAGTGGGGTGGCCTCTGTTTATTGGCACCTTAAATCCTTCTTAGAGAAACAAGCTGATGGCTTGAAGGGCTGAGAAGGGGTTCCTCTCACCTGTTTCTGAACCACCAGGTCCTCACCATCTTGGCTTGGTGTCCCTATCAGCTGCAAGGTGTTTTCCACCTCTCCTCTCAAGGACTGCCCACCTGAGCAGTGCTGTGTGTTGCAGAGGGAAAGGCTGGGGGCAGGACTGAATAGGAGTTGGACTTGATGATTCCTGTGGGTCCCTTCCAGCTTGGGATATTCTGTGATTCTGTGACTGAATGCTGCATGGCCATGGGTGGAAGTCTCTGCCTCAGGGTTCAAGCTCTCCACAATAGTTTTCCCAGGTTCTCTTTGGTGGCTTCAGCCATCAGAGGTGTCCAGTCAGTGTTGAGGAGCTGAGCCTAAATCTCACAGTTCTCTGCCTCCAAAGGGGAATAGTCTTTCTGCTCCAGTTTGAAGTGGTGTTAAGACCATGAAAACCTTGCTCTGTGAGGTGCTTAGGCACTGAGGGCAGGAGGCAAGTGAGTGCCTCAGTGCTGCTCCTTCATCCTGTCCTCTCCTAACCAGCTGCAGCTTTCTGGCTGCACTTCTGAGTACAGAAGCTGGAAAGTGAGTCAGAGAGCAGAAGTCTAGAGGATGCCATAAAATGAAATGCAGAAATAGATCTCCCCTTGCACATCTTTTCTCAGCTTCCCTTTCCAGGCTGTATCAGCATGTGCCTGATGGGATATGATGGCTCTGGCCTTGTCAGCTGCAGCAGATATGACATGTGAGCAGGGGGTTATTTTTGGTTTAAGGACAGCAAGAAGGGATAGCAAGAAATGCAGCAAAGGCAGGCAGATGGCCACATGCCTTCCTCAATAGCAACACAAGCCTGAGATTTGTTCCCAGCTCAGTTTGAATTGGAGATTTCAGGAAATAAGCCAAAAAGGTGCTTATTTTACTGCCCTGCTTCTGCAGCATTTTGGGAGCACGTGAGCTGCCTGTGCAAGGCACTGACCTTTCATGGGCAGCAGGGTGACACACAGACAGTGCTAACATAAGGGACCTTCTGCTGCCTGCAGAGCTTGGGCTAGTTCCTGACCCTGCTGTGCTCCAACATCCAGAGGATGCTGGGGGATGCCACACAGCCTGTGTTTATGATGAGCCATGGTGTGGGGAGGGGGAAGGTTTGGGGCTTTTTCTTCTAAAATGCTCTTTTTTCTGTTCTTTTCCTGAAGGTGAAGGCTCAGCTTGAAAAACCAGGGGCAGAGGCACTAAGGGTGAACTTGGATGTCCTGGGTAGCCTTGAGGGACTGATGTGGGTCACCAGCTTTCCTCTGGTAGATGAGCTCTGTAGAGATGAGCTCTTGGTCATGGGCTGCTCCTACCTCCTTCACAGGAGAGGGACAAGCAGAGAGCATGGCAGCCTTGGAGCCTTGCCCTATATGCTAGGGGAAGACCTTATAAACAAACCTTGGCTCATTCCTCTGCATCTTTCCCTAAAAGCTTGGTCTTACCATGCTGTCTGGGAGCCAGGACGTGTCACACATGCCCTGTTCACCTCCCATGGGTTATCTGCTCCTCTGCTCCAAGGGCTGGAACATCTCTCCTGTGAAGACAGGCTGAGAGAGCTGGGGTTGTTCAGCCTGGAGAAGAGAAGGCTCCAAGGAGACCTTGCTGTGGCCTTCCAGTGCTTAAAGGAAGTTTATAAAAAAGAGGGAGAGGGACTTTTTACATGGGCAGATAGTGATGGACAAGGGGGAAGGGTTTTAAACTGAAAGAGAGTTGCATTAGATGTTAGGAAGAAATTCTTTACTTAGAGGCTGGTGAGGCAGTGGAAGAGGTTGCCCTGAGCAGTTTCCATCCCTGGCAGTGTTCAAGGCCAGGTTGGATGGGGGGCCCTGGACAACCTGATCTACTGGAAGGTGTCCCTGCCCATGGCAGGAGGGTGAGAACTAGATGATCTTTAAGCTCCCATCCAACCCAAACCATTCTATGGCTGTATGATTCTCTGCACTCATCTCATCTCATCTCCAATGTTGTGTCCCATCTCACTGTGTCTGCAATTGGTCATGTGCCTGGGATGCACCAAACACCAAATCAAACCCAGGTTGTCTCTGAGGTTCCTCAAGCAATGGCTGGAGTTTAGAAGGGGGTTCTTTACCCAAAGGGTGGTGAGGCACTGGAACAGGTTGCCCAGAGAGGTTGTGGAGGCTCCATCCCTGGCAGTGTTTAAGGCCAGGCTGGATGTGGCCCTGGGCAACCTGGTCTAGTGCATGTGGCATCCCTGCCCATGGCAGGGGGGTTGGAACTAGATGATCTTTAAGGTCCCTTCCAACCTCAGCCATTCTATGATAATAGCTTAGAGCACAGGTGTCAGGAAGAGCTTAGCCTGAAGAAGGTTTGGTGGGAGCAGTGGGGTCTGCACAGCCCAGCTCAGTGGGCATGGCCATGGGGTGGGTGTAGGAATTCCACTCAAGTTTCTTCCAGCACAACATAAACCCAGGAAATACCAAAGATTTGGCCTGAATCCTCTTAAAGAGCAGATTTATACCTTGAAGGTTCTGTGTGCATGGTAGTCTCAGAGCTCTCTGAAGCTGGGTGAATTGAGGGTGTCCTGAATGCCATGGCCTTGAACAATGACTCTTTGTAGTTAGGAGGGTTAGTAATTATAGGAATTAGTGGTGCAAAGGGCAAAAGATTCAAGGGCAATGAAGGTAGTGAAGGTCTGGAGCACAAGTGTTGTGAGGAGCAGCTGAGGGAGCTAGGGTTGTCTAGTCTGGAGAAGAGGAGGCTCAGGGGAGACCTTCTCACTCTCTGCAACTCCCTGAAGGGAGGCTGGAGCCAGGTGGAGGTTGGTCTCTTCTCCCAGGTGACTAGTGATAGGACAAGAGGAACTGGCCTCAAGTTGCATCAGGATAGGTTCAGGTTGGATGTTAGGAAAATGTCCATTTAATAACCCTTCAGCAAAAGGGTTGTCAAGGCCTGGCCCAGGCTGCCCAGGGCAGTGGTAGTGTCACCATCCCTGGAGGGGTTGAAAAGCCACCTAGACATGGCCCTTCAGGACACAGTTCCATGGTGAGCTGGTAGTGTAAGCTTAACAGTTGGACTCCATCCTCTCAGAGGTCTTTTCCATCCTTAACACTTCTGTGTGACCTGGTCTAGGGCATCCTGCTGTGGCAGGGGGGTTGGATTAGATGATCTTTGGAGGTCCCTTCCAGCTCCTAGCATTCTGTGGTTCTGTGACAACCATTCTATGAAATACTGTTATATTTGGAATTAGTTTGAGAAGGAAACATTGTCCTGCTCAGCAGATCTACCTCCCATGTGCCTTTGGGGACAAGCAGCTCAGTGTAATACAAGTTTAGGAGAAACAACTCTAACAGAGTCCACACCCAGTGGTGGAAGAGTCTGGTTTACAACAGCAAAATGAGTTCCCCTTGCCCAGGGAACCTGCTCTGAGTGCCCATGTCCTGGCTCCCAGCCTGCACTGGCTTTGTGCTCCTTGGGGGTGATTCAAAGCACTGAAGCTGGTTGCCAACTGATGGGCTGTAAGTGATGCCCTGGTGAGTGGTGAACCATCACCCTGCAGTAACCCAAGGGCTCTCAGACACCTGGGTTGTGCCCAGAAGAACAAAGCAGGTTTTGTTTTTGCTGTGGGCTGACATTCTCACTGCAACCCAGAGCAAAAGGAGCAGGAGTGCTACAGAAGGTGGGAAATGACTCCAGGCTCTGGGTGTGCAGATTGAGCTCCTTCACTGGGAGAAGTGGACACAAAATAAGGTCAGGCTGTGTCTCTTGGAGATGCAGAGTGGGGTCTCAGGAGCAGAATGGATGCAGCACAGACTCCCTGTGATCCAAGCCCCGTGGTGCCCAGCTCCATCACACTGACCTCTAACTGATATTTCTTTGAAATGAATCCTAATGCCCTGTGTGTCTCTGCTCTGGTGTGTTCAAAAAGAGTGGAAATACATCCCTTTTCCTCCTCTGTTTCCAGTACAGCTTCCCTGAGACCTTACCTGCTTCCTATTGTGGGTAGGGTACAATGCACTGTCTCTTAACTATCTGTAGTCTGGTTCAAACAGGAGCCAAAGAGGAGTTTAGGCCAGAGAGAGGTTAAGGAGCCCATGTAGCTTTCTCTGATGCTCTTAATTATTCATGACTTCTTGTCCTACTTCCCTAACAAGCATTTGCTAGTGTACCTGATGGGTGCCTACTGAGACCCAGGAAAGTCCTTATGCTGTCTTCTGGGTTGGGTGGCTCAACCAACATCAGGTGATGTTCTGAGTCTGTTCCTCACCCAACTTTGCCTGCCATTGTCAGTGGATTGATCTTGCTTGTACCCCTCTTGGTATATCCAAAAACTCTGCTTTATCTTCTTTTTTTTGTTATTTCATTTGCTTGTCATAGCTTTCCCTGCCTTTATTATTTCTTCTTCCCTCCTCTGGCAGAGGTACCTTCTGCTTATAATCTTCTTAGCTGCCTCTGAGCACTGAGGCAGCCTGTTCAATCCAAAGAATGCTACTTTAAAGGCAGGTGTGATCCAGGCTTGCCCAATTCCTTCTTTCCCCCTGTGATTTGAAGGGTCTGTAATATCCATGTAATCATTTCCCCCACACAATGCCCCCAAACACTCTTCAGCTCTTCTAAGAATTACAGTTTGCTCCTCCTGAGGAATCCTCTGAAAGCAAAGCACCACTCACACTGTGCTGCACTCATCAGCCCTCTAATGAACCCAGAGAGCTTGGAGGGGATGAGCAGGGCACAAAGCTCATTGCTTGTGCTGACATGGTCATTGGAGGAGGCTCTTGTGCAGGCTGTAAGTGCACTGATGTCCTGGCCTTAAAAGACAAACACTTCTGTGGCCAGAGGCAGGACTTCAGGTCCCTGAAGGGCAGCTGCTCCCATCCTGGCTGCCTGCAGAGCTGAGAGCAGAACCTGAACTACAAACAGGAGATCTGTCAGTGCCAAAGTGGTGGTGTTGGGACACTCCAAGCTGCTCTGCACAGAGCTGATGAGCTGCTGCTTATCCTCCTTGGCACACACCAGGAAATCCTTTGAAAACTACCATAGATGCCCAGCCCATGAGCAGCTGCTGCCTTCCTGCTGATGCACCTGAGGCTGGGAAGCAGGTGATGGGTTGCAAGGTTTGGGGCTGACCCTAAGCAGCTCTTGGCAGTGCAGTGCTCTGTGCAGCAGCCCAAGGCCCTTGATTGCATGGAGATTTGATGCCTTGAGGTGGGCTGCTGAGCAAGGAGCCACTGGAGGGCTGCTTTGCTCTTGTCTCACAAAGGTGGACAGAGATGAGACTGGAGGAGAATCCAGGTTCCTTAGTGTCCAATGTGTGAGATGCACAAGTACCAGGCTGCTGAGTCTCTCTCCACCCCCTTCTCCATCTCTGGTTCTCCTAGTGCATGTCATGACTTTGTTCAGAGTGGAACAGCTTCAGCATCAAAGGATGACCTCTGAGGCAGGATGTTCCTCTGTGCAGTCTGACACCTGACATTCAAGTCCCTGATGGCAAATGGACCCAGCAGGGACATGGGTGTGAGTTTGCCTTGACACACAAGTCCCCTGAGGCCAGTGTCCTCTGCCCATCACCCAAAGCCTGCCTGCCCCATGAGCCTGGAGGAGGAAGGGTGCATCTACAGCAGGGCATGGGCTAAACTGACCTGCAGAGGCCAAGATGCTGGAGTTTTTTTTCTCAGGAGCTGGAGGATATCTTCAGAGACAGCTGCAGGGAGTCTGTGGTTTCATTTTGGAGAGCCAGAGGGGAGTCCTGGAGGCAGCCAGCTCAAGTCTGACCTGTTCACCCCTTCCCTTGTGCCTCAGCAGACACACATCTAAGATACCCAGCTAAAATACCCAACCTTGCCATGTGTTATCCTGCAGGCAGCACCAGTACCCTCTCCTTTGGGGGCAGAGGAGTCAGGGGAAGGAGACCATTTACAGGCAGATGAGGGGAAATCAATATCCTGTTGTATTTTGGCAGCAAAAGCCAAGGAGTGGAGCTTGGCATACCAGCACCTCCTCACTGGCAGTGCTGCCTCCTCCTGTAAGATGCTTCCTTTCTTCTTCAGTGGTTTCCTGCTTCTCATAGTCTTGAAGATGCATCTGCATTGTTTATCTGACCCTCACACACAGTCACAGCCTTTACAGCCTCTGCTTTGGCTCCTATTACTCTTTCCAAAGCCTCTTCATTGCCTGGATCTTCTAATCTTTCCAGCAGCACCCATGTTTTATGCCTTGGTTATGCCTCCCTTCCTTTTAATTAATTTTTCACACTACCTTGCTTGTCCCTGTTGCCCTCTTTAATTTAATTTATTGCTCACTAGCCATCATAACCCCTAGGCAAGCCTTTAATTTATCTCTTCCTGAGTCCCCTTGCCCCCCTCTGTCCTTTCCCTTTATTGATTTCTCCAGTTTGATTTCACTCTGTGCTTCCCAGCATCATCTCCTACTCTTTTCTCCCCCTCAAAATTGCTCATGACCTTGCTGCCTTCTAACTCTCAACCCAACAGAGCTGAGATTGCTCTTTGCTGGGTCCCTACCTTGTTTGTGCTTGGTTTCCAACCCAACCTCCTAGAATCTCTCCATGAACTCTGGTTAATTCCCATCCAAGTTGCCATGGTAAGGAAATGGTCCTTTCCCAAGGAGCCTCCTCCAAACCCAGGAGGTTTGGTGCCCATGACCTGCTGCAGCTTCTCCCCTCAACTGCCTGCAGGCAGATGCTCCCAGGATCAGGGATGGACTCATTGGGCCAAACCTCCACAAGGTTTCAGCTCTGAGCAAGGGGAGAACTTTGTGTCTCAGCAGCTCTTTATTCCTGCTGTTATCCTACAGTTGTACCTGCCCTGGAGAGCCCTTGGCTGCTGGCAGCCCAGCTCTCTCTTCTCAAGCATTTTCCTGGTCTACATTCAAAAGTTGAGCATATTGTGGAAGGGGAGAGGGAATAAATGACTTTTCTTCTGTCTTAGCTGCCTCCTGCCTGCCACAGCCCAGCTCACAGGAGCAGGCTTGGACAGAGATGGAACCTTCAGCTTTGCTCCAAGGTTATGAAGAACTGAATGCTCTTGTTTATGGCCCATGCATAACTAATCCATTTACTCACAGACCAGTGCCTGCCATTACCACAGTGGGTTTGGAGAACACATGACACAGGTTCTTTGGGCATCTCTGACCATGTGATTTGCAAGCTGAGCCCAAAAGTGAGAGAGGGTCAGAGGTGGCAACCATATGTTTAAGATGATGCACAGCAAGGCAAGATGCTTTCCTGCAGAACAGGCACAGGACATTGGCATGCTGTGGTACACAGCTCTTGGAGGTGTCCATGCTAAAAAGTACTCTAGTTAGATCTGTTTTCATAGGGCATTGGGTAACAGAGCTCATGAAGGACCAGAATGTTTAAAGGGTTAGTTGTCTCTTGCCAAGGACATGTTTGGATATCAGCTCCTGTCTCCCATGCAGTCAGAGTGTATGTCCTTGAGTGTATCAGTCCTGGGATGTTATCACTGTATGGGAAATGGGGAAATACAGAGAGCATTGCATGGGCCATGCCAAAGCTCAGAAGATGTCAGATAAGCAGTGGAGGAGATGGCTGAGCTCCAGGGCACAACATGTGTGGATCAGACAGGTCTGCCCAGCTTGGCAAGAGCAGCACCCCAGCAAGGGAAGGTCCCACAGGTCCCTGTGAAGATCTGTTCCTCAGAAACTGATTGAACATTGTTGCTTTAATGGATAGATTGGTTATAAATAGTTGTCATTCCACAGGGAGGTCTTGAGGTGGTTGTATTAAAGTATGGGGACTCTGTCATTGCAGCAGTCTGTCTATGCCCCAGGTGGAGCTGGCTGCTGCCTTCAGCAGAGCTGTGCAGGATGGGCCCTGAAAAGTGGGAATTCAGCTCCAGGCAGACCTGTGTCCCTCCAGGGTGGTCTGAAGTCAAATGCCACAGCCCTTTGTTGGACTAGTTTGTTCCACAGATTTTCTGCTATTAATTCTCTTTGACTCTTTTCTCTTTCAAACCCTTCCTATCTTTCATTTGAGTTTGATATCACAGAGAGGATCATCCTATACCCTCTGAAGGCAAGTCATTTGCTTGGTGCTTTAAGGGAGCTCTGGAGGTGTCTGTGAAATGCTGACCCTTTTCCCAAATTAAGAATCTCTCCTTGTCCATCTTCACCAATTTTGAGCATTGCATGGGAAATGCAGACCAGCTTCCTTCTGCCTCTGCTGCTTTAGATCTACAAATGCAGAAACAGCCTTTTTTTCTGGAGGAAGGCTCCCCCCACCCTACCCAGATGGGTTACAGCAGCTTGGACTGGGAGATATTTCTCCCAACTTAGAAAAGATTTGAAGCTGATGAGGACCTTTGGAGTGGTCAGACAGGATACTGCCATACCTATTGACAAGGCCTAGGGTTGAAACTGGGATCTGCCCAAATAGCTAAGAAATGGAGACAGAGGCAGCTCCCTTGGTCACTGCAACTTGAGCAAGCTTAGAGTCACAGAATCATCAAATCATTCTGGTTGGAGAAGCCCTCTGAGATGATGGAGTCCAACCATCCACCCAACACTGCCCTGCTCACCACTAACCCATGGCCCAGGCACCACATCTGCATGGTTTCTGAACACCCCCAGGGATGGTGACTCCACCACCTCCCCCTTGGGGAAGAGAACCCTCTTGGGGAAGAAACTCTTCCTAATATCTAATCCACTACACTGTGTTGTGAGGTGCCATGTCTAGGTGGTTTTTGAACCCCTCCAGGGATAGTGACTCCACCACTGCCCTGGGCAGCCTGGGCCAATGCCTAACCACTCCTGCAGGGAAGAAATCCTTCCTAAGATCCAACCTGAGCCTCCCCTGGAACAATTTGAGGCCAATTCCTCTTGTCCTATCACTAGTCACCTGGGAGAAGAGCCCAATCCCCACCTGGCTCCAGCCTCCCTTCAGGGAGCTCTAGAGAGTGAGAAGGTCTCCCCTGAGCCTCCTCTTCTCCAGACTGAACAACCCCAGTTCCCTCAGCTTGAACTTTACAGTTAGACCTAGAAACAAAAGAGCTTTTGCTTTATTTGTTGTGTTTTGTATCAAGCCATTCCCTGCCACACAAGGATGTGTTACTGCTTGGCTAATTTATCTGCTGCTGTGAATTGTGGTTCTTTCTGTGGAACACCCCAGGCCCCTCTGCTCAGTGATGGAGCCAATCCATCTGCCTTCCCCTGTGAATGACACCTCTGCTCCTCTCCATAGGCCTTCTGCAAATAAGGAGCTATAAATAAGTAACAATATCTGCCTGTGCAGGGGGTGGAAAGCTGCTCTGGAGCCTTCCCTTTGCAGCCTGTAAACTAAACCAGACCATGATGGGATGCTGTAAGTCAAAGCTGTGCAGAAAGCAGAGCACACACACAGGCTGCTTGGTGGCACATGGAACCTAGGGGGATGGAAAAGTGTATGCTATTAGTCTGTGGTTGGAGGAGAAAGTGTACAAGGGCATGGGGAGTTTGTAAGAAGCAGCAGCCAAGCCTTTCACTGAGCTTTTTCTCTCTCATGTCCACCAGCAGAGTATAAATGATGGTACCTGTGCTCCTGGAAGTCCAGGGGGTGATGGACTGGCAAAAGCCATGCACAGAGTTTTTGAGGGGGGGTGGGAATGGATGAAAGCCTCTACTGCTTGCTGGCCCTGGGGGGGCTGGAGGAGCCTGCAGGTGCCTCTCCTGGCTGTGGAAAATCTGCTGACACTCATCTGTGGAGACAGAGCTTGTTGTTGTAGGGCCTTGGTGCTGGGAGGTGAAGGTGTAAGCCTCCTGGGTATTGTTTGCAGTGCTACAGAGAGGAGTCAGAGGTTCCACAGTGAATGGGAGCTGCTGGAAAGTTTGATGAGCAATGTAAAAGTTGGGTTCTTCTCTGGGTTTTGACTCTTGGGCTCTGCCATGAAGGAATTCCTGCAGGCATCCTCATCCTGCAGGTATGGCTTGTGGGCACCATTGGCGTGGGAAGGTGGTGTGGTGGGGATGTGGTGGCTCACCTCCTGGCTGGTGCACCTTGCCAGGGCCATCAGGGGAGGATGTAGGGCTAGCAGCCACCTTTATGGGAAGGACCTAACTATGAAAAGGACCTCATTTTGCATTAAAAAAAAAATCTGTTTTCACATTGTACCCACAGCTGTTCCACTGGGATTTTCCCAGTCAGCCTCAGACAATGTTGCTGGCTACTTTGCAGTGACTTGCTTGACTCCTCAGCAGTGCTACTGTGCTTTGTGCTGCAGTTGTAGATGCATAAGAGATGCTGGTGGCTATAGATAAGTCAATGGTGAATGTTTTCATTAGAAAAGGAGGCTGATCTTCTCTTGGTCTTGGTATCTGCCATGTGGGGTTCTATTTAGCTCAGCATTAGGTCAAAACCTGAAGGTCAGAGGCATGCCTGGCTCTTCAGAAGGTCTTGGATTACTTCATGGCACAAACTCAAAGAGGGGAGCCATCTGCCTGGTGGTAATGGACCTCAGAAGTAAAACCACACGAGGTTGCTTTTATGTCTTTGGAGAAGTAATTGAAAACAAGCTCTGCCCTGTTTGCCTCAAAGCAAGTGCTGGTGAAGATGCTGTGAATAGCATAAGGACATGAGCCTCACAGGATGACTACATTGCAGTTGTCCTGCTTGAAGCCAGCAGCCTGGTCCCTGGTGCTCAGTTAAGAGTCTTTCTGTGCCTTTATAGGGTGTTTTTCTAAGAGAAATGACCCCAGAAAATGGTTCTCTGAGTTTTTCTTTACAGCAGTGACATTTCTTCCTTATAAGCATGTTTCCAGAGAGCTGTCTCTTTGGTGAACTGTAATCCATAGATCAGAAGCTCCATCCCAGAGCTGCATGTGGCATAAAAATCCTTCACATCTCTTATCAGCATCTAATTCAATTGCAAGAGAAAACAAAGCCACAGGAGGGGCTCTGCCAGCTGCTTGCTGCTCTCCTCTTTACCCTTTGTCTGTCCTTTCTGTCCTGCCTTTTAAACTCCTAATGGTGGCATCCAGAGACAGATGTCACCCCTATTGCAGGCAGGGACCTGGCTGGTGGCAGCTTTATGTGCAAAGTGGTAAAGTGTCTCCTTGAGGCAGCACTGCTTTGGGGCACAGCAGGCCAGGCACAGCACCTCAGGTTGTGCACAGGAAACCTTTTGTGAAGGCAAGGCAGGGAGTGAAGATGTAACTCCTGCCTTTGGCCCTTCCCAAGAGCCTCCCACCCTGAGCTGGGCAACCTGGTCTAGTGGTTGGCATCCTTGCTCATGGCAGGAGGGTTGGAATTACATGATCTTGCAGGTCCCTTCTAACCCAAACCATTCTATGATTCTGTAGGGAAGCAGGGAGTGCCCTGAGGGTTAATCCCAAAGCCTGTGCTAGGGCTG
This sequence comes from Galbula dea, assembly GCA_013399015.1. Classification (NCBI taxonomy): domain Eukaryota; kingdom Metazoa; phylum Chordata; class Aves; order Piciformes; family Galbulidae; genus Galbula; species Galbula dea. Next base: position 280,345 of record VWZX01001527.1, on the reverse strand, counting down.
GTGCTGCAGCAGCCCTAAGGATGGCAGTGGGGCTAAAGAAGTGCATGAGGTCCCTGCTCGGGACCTGACATTGCCTCACGCTGCTGCTTCCTACTGCACTGCAGACTGGCTTCTGATCTGCTCAGTGAGACCTTCTCAGGTATGGCTGCCTTTCTCTGTTCCTCAGTCCCTGTGGTCTGCCAAACCTAATTCCACTTACAAAAGTATTTCTGTAGTGTCTACAACAGTGCCTCAGTCCCTAGGGCACATTTTGGGCTTCTTTGCCTTCCTTCTTCTGTAGCATCGGTGTCTAGTAGCCCAGTGCCAGAGCTGCCTTATTGGTGCAGTGGAGCTCATTCTGGGGCAGCAGCATTGCTGAACAAGAACAACATCCTCCTCTGCTCAGCTGACTTCTATTTTCTTCTTAAATCTTGGCATTAATATCAAACTTGCAGACTTGCAAGGTGTTGGGTGTTTACAGAGACCCTGCCCTCCCTGTGATGACACAGCTGATGGAAGCCTTCATGCTGCAGGAGGTGTGCTGCCAATCCATCTAAAGCTGAGCTGTATTAGCACTGCTGTCAGAAACACCCCTCCTGATAGCAGAGATATTTCTCCAGCAGCCAGCTCTGGGAAGCAGAGCCCATTGCCTTTCTGTCTGGGCATGTGTAAGCACACTGCTTCGCTGGCTGCAGGGTTGAATTTGCAAAGAGTCTGGCACATCAATGGTGCCTCCTAGGAATCTGGGTATTAGTGTGAAAAAAAGGAAAAGAAAAAAGCATCTCATTTCCAAAAATGTCAGATTGCAAGACAGCTGCTGAGACATGAGGAAGGGACACAGCTGAGGTGGCCATTCCCAGCTGTGCCTGTTGGGTTGTATCTGCAGAACCAAGGGACGCTCAGTAAGCAGCAGCCCCAGCTGCTGAAGGTGCTCACTTCCTTTTCCTCTACCCTCTTCTTCCATACTCATCCTTTCCTTCTGTTTTCCTTCTTCCATACTCACCCTTTCCTGCTGCAAGATGAGGCCATGGACAGATGTGGCTGTAGTCAGTCTGGGGTCCTGGGCACCCTGCATGGCTCAGGGTTCCCATCTCCAGACCCTCCTCCAGGGGAGACAGTGGAAGGGCTGCATGGACATCTGAAGTGAGATTTCAGCTGGTACCTAGACTCCTGCTTTACTTTAGTACCAAGAAGCTGCTTTCTGTTGGGCCACTTGTATATTTCAGTTCTAAAAGTAGAGCAGAAGGCAGGAAACAGTGTGGTTTATAAAATGAGACTGTTGTGGCTCTTATGGACAATAACATGTTCAGAGACTTCTTTTCTTCTGGTCTCACCAACATCCTCCCCAGTGAACAGGCTGTTTTCTCCCCACCTTGTTCCAATCATCAGACACAGCTTAGTTCAAGGTAAATCCTGCTTATCCCTCCATGATTCATCATTCCATCACCCTCTACCAGATCCATCACTTGTCTCAGTGCTCACAGCCAGGAGCACAGCTGGGATGAAGCTGGGGAGGGAGAGATGTGATGCTCCAAAGGCTCCAGCTGCAGTGGTGGAACAGCACTGGGTGTGGGATAAGCACTTAAGGGTAACACGTGCAAGTGGATAAATATGCAGTGTGTTCCATGGAGTAACTTGCTGATTCTCAATTAATACACTAATTGCCTCCTTTTTTAATTATGGACTCCAAAATTACCAAGCAGAGTTGCAACTGCTATGGAAGAGAAAACTGAAGGACTCTCTATTGACATTTTGGAATTACAAATTATGTTTGTTGTGAAAAAATGAGAAAGTGTCTGTTTAATTGGTTGTAGGTTGCAATTTGTGTGCACTTAGGTAGGAAAAATACAGCTATCTAGGGGATCATTAGAGATCACTTTCCTTTGAGTCAGCAAAGTTCAGAGCTGGGAAGAAAATAGATCTATATTCTATAAAACTTCAAACTAACAAGTAGCTTGGTCCAAGGGATTGCTCTTGGCAGCAGGAGAGAGACACTGCCTTGGGTGGGCTCCTGCTGGGAAGGGCAGGGAGAAGGAGAGTGTTTGGGGTTCCAGACCTTCACAAGCAGAGCATCTCCTAGCTAAGGTGGTGTCAAGGGTCAGGGCTGGGCTGGCCACCAGATGAGTGACAGATGCTGTCTGTGAACCCCTCTGCCTTCTTGAAGGAGGAAGAGAAAGGGAATAAGGGAGGGAAACTGATAGGTTGGAAAAGAAAACTAAACCAGCTTTAATGAAAAGAATGCAAATAAAATGAAGTACATAAAAATATCTACAAAATCAATGTCAAAGCCAAGCCCCTGATGGCAATCTCATCACTGGCACCACTGATGCTGTGGCAGGCAGTGAGGAAGTCCCAGGCTGGACCGAGCAGTAGATGGAATTGGATTCAGGAGCAGGATTCAGGAACACATGGATCAGGATCAAAGGCAGAATGGGCAGATTCCTCAGACACTGGCCACTGAAGAAGAGGCTTGACCCTCATGATCCCTCAGCTTTATACTGAACATGACATCCATGGGCTGGAATCCCCTGTTGGTCAGTTCAGGGTCACCTCTCCTGTCCCCTCCTCCCTGCAGGTGCCACCTCTGACTTACTTCACCCCAATGTGACAGACAAGACTTAGCAGTGACCTTGGTCTGCACCCCAGCCCTTGGTACTAACTCTCCCCATGGAGTGTTGTCAGTGCTAGCAGCAGACACTGTCTGTGAGAACATGCTGTGAACTGCAGGGAGGGCAGTGACTGAGAGAGACTGAGCTGGGAAATAAAACCACTGAGCAGAATTAGTTCTGTTGTGACAACCCAGGACAGGTGGCCTGGCCTTACTTTGCATTACCTTCTGAAATGTGGGGTTAGCTTCCTAGGTCAGAAGAGGTTTCTGGCTGCAAACAGTAATTTGGGATTCATCTCTCCTAAAAAAACAAAAGCCATGTCAAAGGCTGTCCTGCTTATGCAGGATGCCTCTCTGGTCTGGAGAGTCAGCAGTGACTCCTCCCAACTTGCATGGATTTCCCAAGCACAGGGAAATCTGAACTGTCTTTGCCTACAGCAGCTCCTGTTTCCTGCATCCATGGGGGAAACTGGAAGCCAACACATGGAATGAAGCCACAACACCTGCTGAAGACACCAGTGGAAGATGAGGTCTCCAAAGAAGAACTGCCTTGGCCCAGGTGCCCCAACACCATGCAATGAGCAGGCATGTGTCTCAACACAGAGCAGTGGGCTCTGCTCTTTGAAATAGCTTTCCTCATGAGAGTAATGTGATGTTGGTGTCTTCCTGGCAAAGGCCTTGGAAAAACATCAGTGAGAGCTTGCTAGCACAGAAAGATTCCTCAACACCATTAATTAGAAGTGAAGCTTATACTCCAGGCAGCAGAAGCCTCTGGAGATTAAAGATCAACATTTAGACTAAGAAGAGCTCTGCTTTCACTCATGTGATGAATCACAATCTGTGGCACAGGGTTTCAGTGCAGAGAAGGAAATCAGGGCTGGCTGGTGTCAGTGCTTGCTGTTGGTGAGGGAGATGCTGAGGGGATGGATGGAAGAGCATGGCAAAGGCTGGATGCCAGTGAAATGAGGCTGTCTGGGGAAGTGAGCAAGGAGACCTGAGGGTAGTGAAAGAGGAGACCTGATTGGGTAGTGACGTGGATTGTGAACTGGTTGAAGGACAGAAGTCAGAGAGTTGTGGTCAATCAGATGGAGTCTAGTTGGAGGCCTGTGTCTAGGGGAGTCCCTCAGGGGTCAGTACTGGCACCAGTGGTTTTCAATCTATTCATCAATGACCTGGCTGAGGGAACAGAGTGTGCTGTCAGCAAGTTTGCTGCTGACACTAAACTGGGTGGAGTGGCTGACACACCGGAGGGTTGTGCTGCCATTCAGGGAGACTTAGACAGGCTGGAGAGTTGGGCAGGGAGACACTGAATGAGATTCAGCTAGGGCAAGTGTCAAGTCTTGCACCTGGGAAAGACCAACCCCATGGATCAGGATAGGTTGGGGGCTGAGCTGTTGGAGAGCAGTGAAGGGAAAAGGAACCTGGGGGTCCTGGTGGATGGAAGGATGAGCATGAGCCAGCAGTGTGCTCTTGTGGCCAGGAGGCCAATGGGATTCTGGGCTGGATTAGAAG